>CM023450.1:154700797-154981723 GCA_013339765.2 Haemaphysalis longicornis | reverse complement strand
TGCGCCCGCGCGTCGTTTCCACAGGCATGTTGACCAGCAGACAGCAAACGGGCAGAGAGGTTTCCCTGGCGTCAATTTGTCGGAGCGTGGGGTAATAGCGAAGAAGCGAGCGATAGCGGCATGTGGGCTGTCTGGTAGGCCGCGCATGCGCTGTGAGCGGTCTGGACAGCAGGTGCCGCGCAACCAGACGGCGCAGCGATTAGTTTTGGCCACCGCTCCCGTGGTCCGTCTAGTTCAGCTAACGGCTGTACCTGCAGTATTTTGTTGCGCGAAATAATGGGGACACGTATGACAAGTGCCAGCGGTTCCAGGAGTTTCGAACTGTTTTGCTTATATAAGCGCCTTGTTCATGTATCCTCCTAACTTTCGGCCGGAAGGCTGAATTGAGGCACAATCGGATATCTTTTCAAAGCATCTGTTTCGGTGCGTGACGCCAAATGACTGCGGTGGACACATAGCATGGCGGCGGACGAGCTACCACGATAATGCTCAGCACTTAGAACGACATCGTTATCGACAACTGTGTCTAATAACAAAGGCAAGCACCTGCACCCGCCCGCGCTTCTGAGACAGAGAGGAAGCGCGAATGAATGCCTTATAGTATGCCTCGTGCGCAGGGGCGTCCGCCTCTCCACCGCCGCAGTTTCAGCTTTCCCCGTAACGACGCTTTTCTTTGACCGCTCCGAAAGGCAGAATAAGTGGCACTGTCAGCCACTTTATCTAGTGTAAGAGCGATTCCCGCAGCACTCGTCGGGACAATTGGCTTTGTGCCCTGTGCACTGTGCTCTCTTGGCCGTGCCGTACTTGCCTGCTCACGGTGCTATTCATGCGCGAAGGCGGCTTAAAATCTAAAAATGACATCGCGAAAAGAATCTGCAAACTTTTCTTCGACAGCACGACGGCACTCTGATACAAGCCGTAAGAAGCACCTTTTGCGATTTCAACCGGCTGAATTGGGGAAGATATACCCAGTGACACACGCACCACGCTGTCTTTTGCGGGCCTGTAATAGCTGCGAAGATACCCGCCTTGTTGACATAGGTCTGTCTAACGCAACAATATCTCCCGCATACCACTTTTGCTCATGAGCGCGAAACGTGAGAGACCACTGTCGGCCAGTGCGGCTTACTATTCGCTTGTTCTCATTTATCTGTTCAACTTACCTCAGTACTCTTAGGCAGGCGGTTTAAAAACATTCTGGGCGTGCCTGCTGCGTGTCGGGTTAGATTTGGGGGCAATGGTGTTCATCAACTGCGATTGAGCCGCTTGCTGACGCATGGCTAATTAGCGGCTGGAACAGCGCAGGGGTTTTTTTTTCAGCGGTCGCTACAATGAGAGGTAGGCAAGCTTCCAATCTTTACTTTGTTAATTTCTTCGTACGAAGCGGCGTTTCGATTGGAAGAGAGAGAAAAAGGTACACCACTGGCCGATTAGTTGAAACCCGCCCTTCGTGCTCTAGGGGCGAAAACATTACTTTCTTTCTATTTCCCTTTCTTTTTACATTTTCTTTATCTTCTTCTTCTCCTCTTTTTGGCTTTTCTTTCTTCTCTTCTTCCTCTTTATTTTCTTTTTTTCTTTTTCTTTCTCTTCCTTTCCTCCTCTTCTGATCCTTTCCCCTTCTGGCTGAATGAGTCCGATTCATGCAGTTGCGGAGTGCTGCCTGGTCCGGAAGGAACCATCCTCGGTGACCCTTAAGAGGCTAAGATATGTGCAATCACGCTAGGAACGCAGCATAATACAGAAACAACACTCCCTCACCAGAAAATGACCTGACCAGCCTGCTGTAGTAGTGGGCCGCCCCTTCCCATGACTAACCAACTCAACTCTCGGTCCTCAGTCCCCATCAGCTGTAAAGCACCTGTCTACGGTGGTGGTCAGAACAGCATATGCAGCAAATGGTGCTAAGAATATCTGGCTCCGGGTAGGCCGCCGTTGGAACTTGAATTTCGCAGCCTTCAACACACGCACCCCGTCTAGCGAGGGATGCTTAGCTATACTACTAGAGAAGCTCTGGGACATTAGGTTGAATATCATAGGGTCAAGCGAAGTTAGAAGGGCAGGAGAACACTTCATGGAGCCAACTAGCGGGCATATTATGTATTACAGTGGACCACAACAGAAGAGAGAACACGGGGTGGTATTTTTGATCCACAGAGAAGTAGGAAAAATCGTCGAGAAAGTTTTCAGCATTAGTTAGAGAGTCGCGGCTGTTGTGATCAAGCTAAACAAGGGAGAAAGGTTAAAATAGTGCAAGCTCATGCGACAACAGATGACTACCACGATGATGCCATAGAGAGCTTCTCCCAGAACATCGAATCAGCAATGCAGAAGGCAACAACAACACAGTTTTACGATTGTGATTGGAGACTGACGCAAAAGTAGACGAAAAGCAAATGGGAGAAAGGTAAGTGGGAAACTTTCGAAAAGGCAGCCGCAACAGCCGGGGAGACGCATTGGTGGGATTTTCGGAGAGTAATAAATGAGGATAATGAACACATTCTTGCACAAACAAACAACAGGAAATAAACATAGAAATGTCCTGACAGTTCAACAACAACAAAAAATGAAGTTGACTTCATGTTTAGTGAAAACCGAGGAATTGTGCTAAACGTAGAGGCGCTAGACTAGATTCGGAGCACTTGTGCCACCCGTATTGATTATAAATTTTACAAAAGAGGTAATTAGCAATATATTGTTTATAAAAATGTTGAACAAATGGGCACCCAATGTGCTTCCTTGTGTAACGGCAAGGCAGGTTTGTTTTGTTAAACAAGAGGAGTTACTTATGTTTACATACTGCTGGCGGTTGACAAGGTATGATTCAATTACCTCAAGCGCCCTGCCGCAAATGACGTAAAATTCTAATTTCTGAAGTAGCAATTTCCGGCCAAGGGAATAAAAAGCCTTCGAGAAGTCTATAAATATACCCAGTATGAATTTTGTCTTCGATTTCGCGGAGAATAGACTACTCTGGCGGAAGTAATGCCGGTTGACTCGACCTGTGTTTACGGAAGCCAATTTGAGCACTTGATGAAATGTTTTGTTTATCTGTAAAGGATGCGAGCCCAGAATACTAAACTTTTTCAAGGACTTTCGAATTAAGCGGCAAAATTAATATGGGTCTATAGTTTCCAAAGCTACATTTTGTTCCCTTATTTGTACAGTAAGATAGCTTTCGCGGTTTATATATTCGCTGTAAAAATAGCAGCATAAAAACTCCGGTTCAATATGCCCGTCAGGGGGCGGGAAATTATGTCACCAATAAATTTTATATGGTCGAGCTTAAGTCAAAAAGATCAGAAATGTTGCTATTTCGCAGCTGGGTAATTGTTGAAAATACCTCGACCTCCGTTACTGGGGTTACAAATACTAAGTCTGAGCAAGAATTTCCCATCTTATTGCGTTTTTGTGTTATTGAATTATACCGGTTTGGACAAAGTCGCCCGAAGATATTCGTGGAAGGCATTTGCCAGATTGCAACCTGTTATTCTGTTGCCATTAACGGCAATTTCAGAGACTCTGTTAGAGGTACTATTAGTGCGAAAGAACGACCCTATCTGCTTCCAATTGCGACAACATTCTAAACATGCTGTTGAAATACTCGTTCCTAGCGCGACGAATTTCTTTGTGGAGGCTATCGGGAGTTTTTCTGTATTCTTTTAATAGTTGTGGTGTACGGTAGGTGGAAAAGTTAGCAAACATGATGCCTTTCGTTTTTATTTTAGTGATTAGGTTTCTACTGATCCAGGGCATACAGATCTTTCGGGAGGAAGTGAACTCTTCCTAAGGAAAAAATTGACCGTACATGTGCTTATTTTTTTTTTCGGTGCTATCAAATGAAGTGCTAGCATTTGTGGCGCTACAGACGTCCATCCAATTGATTTCTAGAACAACATTTTGAAGTGATTTCAATTTTGTGACAAAAAATTTCTTGCTCTAACCGCCAGTTGCTTAACTTTACGATTGCCATGAATATAGGTGAGTGATTGCTCAGATCGCAAGATACAACACCAGTCTTAACATTTGTAGTACCCGCACCTTCAAGGACAAAGTCGATGAGCGTTCCAATGTCGGCAGTTACTCGTGTTGGAAGGTTTATGAGATTGATTTAGTTTAAACTCTGTAATAACCAAGTCATCTCGCTCGTTGTAGTACCATGAGAAGACACGTCGAAATCAAAATCGCCACCGCAAATTATTTTCAGCGTATTGTTGACGCAGTAATCACAGAAGCATTCAAGACCGCACAATAGCAAAACTTCTGAACCAGACGAAGGGCGGTAAAGAACAGAAACGACAAAGTAGTTCTGTTTTAAGACAATGTTTCACAGTCGATATTTGAACACGTGAACGACCTTGTCAGATCACAGTGGTAAAAAACTCCACCTCTGCGATAGGGGCGATTTAGAAAGAAAGCATTGTGTTCTGGAATTTTAAATACGTATTCGTCAGTTGTAAGCCAGGTTTCTGATATCATGACGACGTCAAACGAAAATCCAAACTCGTTAAAAAAATCACCATTAAAATGTAAGTCATCATTGCATTCCCAAAAGTATTTCCACCGTCCGCCGCATTTTGCCAACCAACACTGTACAGTGGTTCTGTAAAGCGACGGAAGCAATGTGCACTTGTTACTGCTAAATACAACTGCGTCGTCAGTATACGCTGTAATTCTTACACGGAATGATGATGATGTCAAACAACCTTCGTAATGTGAATGCGAACATCCTTGTTATACTGGTGCATATGAAGGCTCTATTTGGAAACAAAATATGAGGAGGCCAACCACTCTACACAATTGTTTCTTGGGTGTGGGTGGGGGTGGTGATTTATTGAGAAGAGAACTGGGGATATGATTGAACTCAATGGGGAGTTCACCCTCATACAACCCAGTCCAGGGAAGGTAAAGGGGGCTTTCAACGGATAGGAAGACAGAAATGTGTTTCATTCTTCAGTTCGTGGGATGCACTCTCTCCACCAGGCTTTTGCAATTTTTTTGGTCTTCGCGTAGCGATCTTATGAGGCGTCATGATATTGCTAAAGAAAAGCTTAGTGTCTTCACTGATGCCGTTGTACGCCCATACGCCTTGCAAGAAAGCCAAATTTCTCTGACGATGATAATGAATGATCGTGGGGGAGGTGAAAAAAGAAAATGCTTCCCGTGGCCGGAATCTAACTTTGCTTCCTCGCGTAATGACGCCGGCGTGTATCGCATTGCTCCTTGTTGAAGCGAACGCCAAGCAGCAGGTACCGATTGGCGCCGCATACACAAACAAAAACGTTAGGACTAGGGAGAGCACGCCGGATATTTGCTGTGCGTATTCTACAAAAGTGGTCCGTATCTCCAGAGTATAGCAAGTACTCGCAGTGTGGGATTGGCGAACCAAAGAATCCATCGCGAGAACACTTCGCATTCAACGATCGCAGTCTGTAGACGGAAGTGTGCATAATTTTTATAGTTCAAGCAAGCCATCTAGGGAACGAGCGAGCTGACAAGGAAGCCAGAAAGAAAGTTCACAGCTGTCTAGCAAGAAAGCTGGCATACCGTATTTCAAGGTGCTTTGTTTTAGGGCTGAAGTCATAAGCGCTCCATTTGGTGAGAAGCTTTGTTGCTGCTGTCCAGTGGAGGAATGACCGCCGTTATAAGGAGCAAATAAGCACAAAACAAATGCCTAACCCGATAGGATTTGTACCCGATCTTTGCCCAAAAGCAGTCCGGTCAAGCTTTGTACCTTCCCTGCACGCTGCAAGCGCTCAGCAAATTCGTCGTTGTTCCTTCTTTCGGGGAACATTTCCACTTGAGGCATTGGCCATAAATCGGGAGCCTTGAACGAATAATGTGCAAGCGACACAAAATTCACAAAACTGTGAGTTTGAACCGTAAACGTAGTGGAATAATCGGTTCCACGTGACACCTGAAAGTGACGCCACTTGGATAGAACAGGTGCACAGCAGGAGCGCAGAGCCCTGATTCTAGGGAAGCTGCGGCCTGTGCCAGTCTGCTTTGTTAGACAAAGAAATCAAAGCAAGTGAGAAGCGCAGACACGTTCTAATTTAAAAAGAAGACGGTTGAAGTATTTTTTCGCAAAAAAAAAAACAGAATAAGCAAAAAACAGACGCAAATACGTTGTAGCGGTTCGAAAATTCTAATGAGTATCGTCAGGTTTGCAAAGTCGTCGTTGGAAGTACGTGGGGACCACCCTGCAACCCTTTTTAAACTTCTTTCGAATTTTCAAATGCTTGCAGAGCGTAGTCAAGCAACACACACACGTTGATTAGGGAGTCGCAAGGTACATCAGCCAAAAAACTACTGCTTTATGCCTATCAGATTACTTAGAAACTCGCTCAGTATATTTTCTCTCTTTCCCGGCCCTGGTGTTCTTCGACTACTCGAATTTAGGTATTACAGCGGCGTAGCGGCTATTAGCCGGCTTTGCTTCAGTTGTAGCAATGAATGCAGCCGACAGCCACTTTAAAAAGAAAGCGACGAAAGCAAAGCACAAACGGAAGAAGTATATAGTGCTACGGCCCGACGCGGTTGCTCACTGGATATGGCGCTGCGCTGCTGAGCATGAGGTTGCGGATTCGATTCGCGGCCTGGGTGGTCGTTTTTCTGATAGAGGCGAAAAGCAAAAACGCTCGTGTGTATAAGGTTTCGGCGCACCTTAAAGGAGCACTGACACAAAAATTTATGTTACACTTTTATTGCTTTTATCGATGCTTGATGGCCTGGCGAACCTGAAACAGCACTTCAAACACTTCAGCGCGCTATAGTTAATTACACTGAACGGCCTGAAAATCGTTTGTTTCAAAGCCCCGCGCTTTCATCCCGAACGGCGCATGAGAGAATTCCTGACTGACCTCACCGCTTTGTGCGGACGTCACAGGCGCCCGCTTGAGAGGGTGTTGCGCCCGCTCGCCGCTCGTTGGCCGCGCGCATGACGTCACGAGTTTTTGACGAGCGCTGCCGCGTCACTTCTTTTGGGTTTCACTGGATGATGTCACGCTGATGTCCATTTGCTGAGCGCCGCTCCGCGTGCTGCTCTGTCGGCGTGATAACCGAGATCCAAATAAACTATGTTCTTCGCATCGCAGGCCGCTCATATTTCAGCCAGGGTATTCTGTTGAGTGAAGGAAGCGAACTGTGCAATAATATTAACGCCGAAAATTGGTGTCAGTGCTCCTTTAACGATCCCCACGTGGTCAAAATGAATCCGGAGCCCTCCACTACGGCGCGCCTCATCGCCTACGTTGCGTCGGCGCGTTAAACCCTACAATCAATATGCTGCGACGAGCAACTCGCGCGGTGCCGCTTTGTGCTTGCGATTACTATAGCTTCAAAAGTGCCTCGGGACTCGAAGGAAAGAGTGGAAGCATGTATCGGAAGTGTTGCAGAATCCCTTTAGGTGCACCGAATTATTTTTTCGGTCTTGAGATATACTGAACAAGGCCAAATGAGAATGGTAGCCGTCGAATAGTTCGTTTTCTGGCACTTCGTAGCCTCGCCCCGTCCGCCCCCCCCTCTCAGTAACACCAGCCATTGGACCCCTCAAATCTTCAAACCAAACTACTCATGGGTATGTCTAACACGTGCAATCGGTCGTGAGGGCAATTTATATATCATAACCGTGCTTTCTGTGTTGTTTTCTGGCTAAAGCACAATTATTGGTTCGACAATATAACTTATAATGGTGTAATACATGGAACTTGCATAAATTTTCAAATAACCATTGGTATCAAGTATCAGATAGAGCGTAGCGATTAAGTATTGATTACTGTCTTTAACATCACTGTGAAAACTTCTTTATTTCTTTGGAGCGACAAGCGTGTTCCATCATTGAAATACCCAAGTGCCGGTGAACTTCTGTGCGTGGGCACAAGAATGAACTAATAATTAAGTACTGGTAAAAAACCTTTCATTAGTAACAAAATCTCCCTCGAGGTGGGTGACCACACATTGCATGTTGTTTACATATGATCGAAGTAGCCAAGTCAAGCCAAAAATTAGAAAAGAATATTCCGATGTACCGAAGGTAACAAGCATGGCAAGTATCATACGAATTGGATGTTTCGCTTCTGTTTTACTGCGGCGAAGGGAAGTGTGTATAAAACAATTCGTTGTAAATAGAAATTGTGGAGTTATTTCATCTCGCAGTTTCACGTAGGTCTGTTTCTTATCTTACAGAGATAACAAACGAAATTGAAAACTCTGTTTGAAATTGGATTCCTCTTGCCGGAACGACGCAAGCGTACTTTGCGCACAGGTGCTTGTGGGCATGTGTCACGCAGTGTTGGAGCTGCCACTCATGTCACGTGGCAACAAGGAAATGGCGTTTTGATTACTCGAAGTGTTACACTTTCACAGGGTGTGCGTGTTTTGCGAATATAGTAAAAAAAAGGAGGAGAACATACTTCTATGGGGCATTCTATAACGCCCCAGGGGGCCCAGAGGGCGTGTTTTCTAACGCTTCGCGGCACACTTCCCAACGTGACATCTGTGGTGTCACTCCGCGTGCTGTATATTGAGTTGCTGATAAAACAACCCCGCCAGTCGGGGCCTGTGTCGTTGAGGTAGAGTTATGGGTACTTGCACTGAAGGCCTGGGTTCGAGCATCAGCGGTTCGGCTTTTTAATTTTCTTATTGCAAGTTGTATCTAAACACACTTCTTTTCTTTTGTTGCGGAAGACCTCAATTCTTCGTGTTCTTTTTGTTAAAAATGGTGATTTAGTATGTTTAAGGTCACTGTAGGTTCGGTGCGCAGCCTACGACCATGTTTAATTAACTTTCTGTATCGCGGGATACAGCGACACGTTTGTAAATACGCCCTCTCGGTAGGGGTTGCTTCATCACTGTAGACGATATGCAGTTTGCTCCACTTGTGCTCTGGCCAGCAACTGAAGCTGAGTAGGCGGAGAGGGTCTTGACCTTCGTCTATTGCTCTAGTCGGGAAGTTGACTTCAGCTGGGGACCAGCCGCGTTGGCTCAGTGGCTAAGGCGTTGCGCTGCTGAGCACGAGGTCACGGGTTAGATTCGCGGCCGCGGCGGCCGCTTTTCTGGTGGAGGCGAAAAGCAAAACGCCCATGTGCACGAGATTTCGGCGCACGTTAAAGATCCCTATGTCGTCAAAATTAATGCCGAGCCCTCCACTACGGCGCGCCTCATCGCCTGGGTTGCGTCGGTGCGTCAAACCATACACTCAATACAATCAATCACTTCAGCTGGGGAGGGATCTGAGAGCTATAGGTACCCACCTCGATTACGTGGAAGCGTTTGCCTACTTCTGAGCAAAATTTGCATTCGGCGTCGTAGCAATTCGGGTGCCCTTAGTGAAGACGCGTAGGGTGTAGACGAGCCTGGTTGTACCAGCCGTAGGATATAGCATATTAGTTGCAGAAGATTATGCGGTGCCAGGAAGAAGATCTCATCAGTGGTGGTTGTAGTGGGTCGTTTTATGGCACTAATGATATTAGAGCATATCGCTGTATTTATTAGGCATGTTTGCTGTACTCGCTCTTTCTAGTCAATCTGTCTAATATACACTGTGCATCCTTTTAAAGAGGTATACTCCTAACTCTCTATCTATTCGGCTCTACTGCTGAAATAACTTAATCCTCTCAATACATTATTTCAGTACAAATAAACAGTAACTTTGAATTATGAATAGCTTAGGATCTTTTCGAATAGTTTCGTGTCCCTAAGTAGCGCTATGCAACCGACCGCATTTAAAGCCACGTTGAGTAGTCGGTATAACTGTGAGCCTGCAAACATTTTAGTCGGCTAACTGAGTCCGATATCGCAATATCAATGACCTAGTGCTTTTTAATGCATGCCTACAGGAGAGGTACTTGCCTACATAATATTCGTACATAGAGCGGAATACCACGAAACAATTTAAAGTCAACTTTAATTCAAATAAAAAATGAATGGCTGCGAAGCGATTTCTCTCCGGGGTGATGTAAGCAACCTCATCGTAAAGTTTGAAGAGCTTTAGGTCGTTCGAAAACATTTCTGTGGCAATTTGTATGCTTACGGAGCCCGTTACACTAATTTCCAAAAATCAGCGTTAACGTTTGTAATACATGTGCTGTTACGAGGGTATTTTAGAGGCATTATAAGTACGTTACCCGCAAAATATGAAGGCTTTAAGGAGTTTGATAATTACCTCCTTGAAACACGCCTTTTTTTATAGCGCTCTATACAACTATCTTCTTTGAAAAAGTTTTACTACTATATTATTATGCTTTCATAAACACATATCATTTAGTAGAAATATTGGCGGTATGACAATAAAATATGAAAGCCAGAAGTCTTTTACGCATTGCCCTCGCCAGACCTATGAAGCACAGAACACCAATCTCCTTTAATGTACGCTTCATACGTAAGCAAAAACGCATTGCGTAGAGTGGATTCCTGTTGCACATATAAAAAGACAAATCCAAAAATGAAGACGCGGAGGTGTCCATATTTCTTTAGCACACAACTCGATATGCTTAAAAGACACATAACTGCTGGCTTGAAAACGTGTCGCTTTCGTAGATAAAACAAATTATATTCAAAGAAAGTAACCGAACACCGATATTGCTGGCTCGCAACGGACATGTGAAGCAACAAGCTTTCGTGCATTACCGTGGAGAAATAATTTAATAAGTGTTTTCTTACAATACTTTTGGCTTTAAAATCAATGCTAATTTAATTTGCTCTTTCTCTACCACGGTTCACTGCTATTACTTAGAAGATGACACATTTAGTACCACTTGGTTAAAAACCAAGTTTTTTACACTCTCAACATGGGGCTCAACAGTACAAAAAAAAATATTAAAAACCTGTAAGGGCTCGCAACTAGCCTCAAAGTCAGTCGCTTTTGAGAAACCATGACGTATTGACCCTAGAGAAGGCAAGCGTTGCAGGGGGCGGCCGAAGTTAGATGGGCAGATGAGATCAAGAATTTGCGTTGATAAATTGGTCACAGTTGGCACAGGACGGGGTAAATTGGAGAATAATGGGAGAGGCCTTTGCCCTGCAATGGGCATAGATATGCTGGTGATAATGATTATGATGATGATGATGATGTATTGACAATTACGAACATTGTAAGAAAATATCCGGAACTATTTTTCACCATATTAGGGCAGCTCAGTGTCACTAAATTGCCGGCTCCTATGCATTATTGCATTATTGGAAGTTATTACGGAAAAGAAGGCGAATATGGGGTTAGCAGATGACCAAAACATCAGACCAAAACATCAAAACTGGTTTATCGAGGTCCTGCAAATTGAGTAACAAGGTGCCGACCTATTAAACAGTCACCCTGCAATCCTAAGCCTTATACAAGATGGCATATGCAAAAAGCGTTAAAAAAGAATTCAGCATCTACTTGATAGAGCCATAAAAAGATCTTGTCTGGTAAGAAGCGTTTTTTGTGAAAGATAAGAAAAGGTTTTGTATTTTTTAGTTCAAATAAGTAGTTTTCTGTTTTTAGGTGTCGTGTTTTACTATTTCTATCTGAGTTGTGCCGAAAACTATGAGGAACGGGTCACCCTATTTGGCTTTACATTTATTTTTCGACAGTACCTTGATGAGTGTGCGAGAAGAGCCGCCCGGCATTCCTTCTTCCACGACATACCACTCCCAAAATGACCCTGGATCGCTAGGAGGGACGTTTTACGCCTTGTCCCGAGCTTTCTAAAAGGGAGTGACAGAGCTGAGAGTTTTGGTGACTGGCTACGAATAGTTTTACAAGGTTCCACTCAGGCGGAGGAATGGCCAGCACATCTGCACAAGCTAAGTCCCCCCGTATGCAAACAACTCACTGACAAACACCATCCCTGTCTCACTCACTCACTCACTCATTTACTCACTCACTCACTCACTTACTCACTCACTGACTCACTCACTCACTGACTCACTCAGTCACTCATTCACTCACTCATGTATCCACATGGGTATAATTTTTTTCCAAATAAATACAAAAAGAACAAAAATAGGGACAAAAGGAAGCAAGGAAGAAAAAATAAGAAAGAACAGTAAGAAAGAAAAGAAAGAAACGAAAAAGGATAGAAAGACAGAAAAGAACTACACACGAAAGAAGATAGAAAACAATATTCTAACTGCATAAAAGACATGGGAATGTAAGTTATAGAGCGTTAGGAATCATCCAGAAGGTCAGAAGCGGCGCTTGACAACAGGCGTGTGTAAGCCACAAGGCCAGTCAGTGAACACCCTTCGTTGACTGCGTCTGTTAAAATAAGGTGGCAATATCCTGTGCGAAAGCATTAAATGGCCCATTGACGAAAAAGGAAAGGAAAAAGATATTACAAAGTAGAGCAGTTAACTAAAAAAGACATCCCCCTCGCGAGGGGCACGATCAAATGCACAGCATTTCCGAGGGGGTGCGCCGGCAAGTCGTATCTCTCGATCGCGGGACCCCGTGTCGCCATCTTCGGAGGCGCGGGACAACTTGTGGCGCTTTCGGAAACAAACCAGAAATGAGTGAAGGATATAAGGCGCGTTCGGTGCATCGAAATCTGTGTCGGTTTCGTGGCTCGGTCGGTAGTGCGCCGGGCACCTTGCGTTCCGCCCGCGGCGCCCGGTTCGAAACCGGGCGCCGGAAACTGGTATTTCTTTTATAGTGTAGTGGCCTGGCTGCGGACTACGACAAGGCGCGCATGCGGACTACGACAAGGCACGCCAACGCCGCGTGACATTGTGAGTTACTAAAATGCTATGCATTGAAAACGCCTGCGTCGGTAGGGGCTCCTAAATTATGATTGACTGCGCTGCGTTCCAAGCCAGGTGCATCCAAAACAAAAAAAAACCGTAGAGGTTCGCCACCTCGCGTATCATTTGCTACATATTAAAACACAAATAAAATAATTTCTGGGAATCAGCAAAGCCACATGAAGTATTGCAGTGTGCCTCTGATTAAATCTTCTTGATTTTGGTACAGGGCGCACAAAGCCTTGCGCCGAAGATGGCTCTACAACGTTAAACACTCAGCTATACACTTCGAAATCGTTGCTTATTCATTAAAAAGTTACAAGAAGTGCTTAATTGTCCTCGGAGGGGTTTCTTTTTTGTTGTTCAAGCGAAAACAGAAACAACTTCGCAAGCATACTCGATGCGAGCGAACGTGCACTTGCCGGACTGATACATCTGCGAGCCAATGCCCATAGATTACAGCGGTAAGCCTGGTAAAAAAAATCCTCAAAAATTGCATGCGTCTTTTGAGAGAGGCAGGTGTTCTGTTATACTTTATGGCAGATACGCCTCGGAGCCACTGCGTGTGCTATGGCCCACCGCATGAACGCCTCGTTGCACGCGCGCGATGACAAAGACGGTGTCAACGCTAGCTTACCAGTGCGTGTCGGCGCAACACGAAAGAGTCGAAGTTGTGGTTACCGTTTGAAACGACTTCATTTAACAGTGCTACTTCACTATAGGCGGAATCTTTTCAAGGACGAGAGAAAGGGAGTTGGTTCAAGGAAAAACGCAATGGTACGTAGCCCAAGGCATACACAAATAAAAGGCTGCATCCTACCGTTGTAAAAGACAGGAGGTCCTGCTGTGCCTTGAGAGGCAAATAGGCCATGAAGGTTAGTCACTTCAACTTCGCTTTCGAACCTCGTTGCCGGTCGCTAACCTACCAAGACGCGGGCGGCTGCCTGAGGCGCTCCAGGTTGTCTTGTGGTTGCGGTACTTTGGGGAAAGGGTCTTCTAGGGGTGCCGGGTAAGGGGGAAGGGGCCATGGTCACAACGGTCACATTTCTTTTATTTGGACTCTGGGAACTTAGTACGGTGTGCGGTGACCACGCACACCCAATGGCATGTGCGGGAGCCACACCTCGGCCGTATATGGCGCCACTTCATTTCCGGGTTTGCAGCAGCGGTCTTACTGGATAAAGTAATCCGAAGCCAGCGTGCCGTCGGCATCTAACGATAGCCGCGGGCATATACATATACGTGTACATGTACATAGCCCGATACATATACATATAGATCATCTAAGCCATACGCATATACATATACATATACATAGCCCGAGTCAGTGGCATTCGCAAGAGGGTGGGGGTGACTCCTCTCTCTCGCCCCCCCCCCCCCCCACACACGCACTAACATAATTTTTTATGCAGGGCGGGACGTAAGGTGAGGAAAAGAAGAAGCTTCTAACATGACCGATAAGTACTGTATGCCTACCGGTCAAAATTATTCTTTTCGCAATCTGCAAACCAGCAAAATGCTGCATCAATAGGTGCTTACCTCCATAATTAACCATTCTACAATCTCCACGGAAGAACAAACGTATTGTAAAGTTATGCGCGGTACGGTGTCGTACTTTAGTATTTCTAAGATATATAGGAATATTTCTTTTCATTTTTTATTTTGGTGTTTTGATGTTCGTGTTCTCCTTTTCTCAGTTGACGGTCTCGTTTATTTGCTTTTAAGGCGCCTCCCCCCCCCCCCTTCCCGCCACCCTCCTCCATGAAATCCTCCGTACACCAGTTGCGGGAGTATGTATGCGATAAAAATCATCAACCCACGCCCTGTGTAGCACAATTTGGTATCGCCTGGTTTGGCGCATCCGGCATTCTCATATGATTAAAACATTGATTCAATTAGAAATGCTGTTTCCTATATATGTGGTGTTCTACAGCATTTTTCGGCCTGTTTTTCATCTTCAAACATTTATTTTTTTACTTTCGGGGGGGGGGGTCCGTTGCCATTTTGTTAGCCATCCCTTGGCCACGACGCAGTATTTTTGACTTTTAGTCAGCATTTCCCGAAATCCCTTCGTATTGAAAGAACAACAGTATTACGGCTGCGAGTTCTTCCACTAGCAGTATATCTTTTTTATAATAGGGAAGCAATTTTCAGAATCAAAGCGCGGTCTGTTTCCTGGAAGAAAAATATTTCAATTCGGAAATTTTGAAGCGTGCAGACAAACCAAAACAATCCTGGTCTTGTTTTCCAATCAATGATCATTCGTCACCATAAAACATCCTGGATGTGTGCGAGAACGAACTGCAGCAGCGAGAAGAACGTCTCCCGCGGAAGAAAAAAAACCATCACATTCGCCAGTTAAGGAAAAAATTGGCCGCGTATCTGCTCCTTTCGTTGCAAATGCCGTCAAAAGATGATAGTCTTTATCGGCTTTTGCGAAGTAAATGCCTCCAATTCACTTTCTCGCTTACCTTTCATGTTGTTCCTCTTGCGTCGCCCTCCTCCCAAGGTAAATACGACAAATGTTTGCTTAAATCATTTTAAATATCCCGCGTTCCACTGCTCCAACCGGGTTCTCGATGCGAACGCTGCCGTACGGTGAGACGAGCGTTCATCGAGGCGACCGCGTTCCCTACTCCACGTGCGTTGCAAGCAGAACGTGAAACCAATCTAGTGGAAGCTTGCGTAACGGTTGCCGGTTGATTTCTTAAAGGGGTCCTGAAATACCTTCCGCCGATGCATGGATGTACATGTACCCAAATAAAGCAATGTATTTGCAATCTCCTCCCGCAAGAATTTGTTAAAGCGATGAGTATTAGCTGAGAAATCGTAAATCAAAAACCGCGCATTATCGTCGCTTCCGCGTTTCCTCCTCCTTTCGACTTACTCTCCGCTGTTGACGGCGCGCGAGCCTTGCCTCCCATGATGCTGCGCTCCGCAGCGGTGACGTACTTCCGCTATTGCGCTGCTCAGACTGTCCTCTGCTACGGGCAAGCTTTGTTGACACCATGAATCCTGCACTCCGCTCAAGGCTGGAAAAGCGAAGAAAAATCTGGCCGCATGTGTGCGGCGGCCTGGCCTTGCCCTTTCGCGGTGTTCGTTGGTGCAGTTGCTATCGGTGGCACGTGACTTTTTATCGGCGGCGAACTCGCAGCCGTACGGGGAAGATCGTGCGCTCGTTCCCTTTGATGCACCGACTGTGTATCCAAAAAGTGCCGTATTAGATGTGGCCCCGCTGGTGCCGGGTCTTATTTTGCGGCGGCCGTAATTCCTGCCGGCGGCATGTGAAAAAGATATTTTAAATCGATACAGAACCCGTGCACAAAACCCTTCAATCATGTGACCAGTTCAGCTTGGGGCGACGCGTGGTGGAGAGCGGCAACGTTGGCAAAACATGCTCAGGATCGGCTCTGAGCTTTCTAGCGCTGGAGCGAGCGCCATTTCTTTGACAATCTCGATCTCAAACATCGGTTGCCTTGGCAACAAGGCACTTCAGAAGTCAGTTACGGTTGCGTGATCACGGTTCAGCTTGGGGCCCCACCTCGCGACATGTGGGCACTGCAGGCGTACCACTCACTCTCATTGGGAAGTGCGAGATGCGTTTGACATTACATGAGGCGATGGTGTGTGTGTGTGTTGTGTACGTCTTTGTTTCGCGATGCAATGCGACGTTGTGCTTCTGCGGGTGGATAGTGCTTCCCATGGTCTGGATTATCTTTCTCGAGCGACGTACGACTCAACTTCGCATGGGGTATGTGCAGTGTGCGTGGCTAAAAGCCAACTCGGCTTGTGCGCCGGAGTTAAGTGACTTGCTGTTCGTACCAGCAAACCGCGCGCGGGGTGAGTGCCGAATTTACGACGGGCAGGAGGAGGCAATCGATCGTCTTTCAATCGCGGTTCAGACTTGCAACGCATGTTGTGACGTTGTGTTCGTTCGAAACCCATCTCTGGATTGTTTTGAAGTAGAATAAAATGTACGCGTCAAACCCGGGCATTCGGCTAAGGGCGTTCTCTGCGATTGCACGAAAGAAGTGCCACGGGGCTTCAACGCTTTCTTTACGGAACGTACTCAGGTAAGGGAATATCCATGTCGTGTTATGGCCGTGCTGCATTTAATACAAACGGTCAAACGTTTGTTTACACTTGTTTCGTTTGTCGTAAAATAAAATGTCCAAGCACTCCGGCACTCCGCTGGCAGATCAGCCGGCGAGCCGACGCTGAGCAGACGACTCATCTCTTGCCGGAGTGCGTGAAAAAGCCGCCCAATAGCAGGATGTCTAGCTCATGACGAACATCTGGGAATCGATGATGTAGACATGTGAAGATGGCGGCGTCCAAAAACACGAAGGAAAGGGTGAGAAAAAAGCGACAAACTTTGCAACAAAAGTGTGAGCTTTCCGCTGCGCGTAAAAAGTAATACTTGGTACAGATGACGTTGACGACCCAATCTAACGATTGCGCTAGTTCATTTAGTGTGGTCAAAACGCCTTTCAGGGCCCCTTTAAAATGGCGCCAGAAGCTGTAGTGGCGCGGGCGACAGCGGGCGACGGCGGAGTGAATTCTCTTTCTGCAGTTGATGAAGTATTTAATTTCGCAAAAGTCCAGCATGTTTGATTTTTTATAAAGGAACGCTGCAAATATCACTTCTGTATTGATTTGTTGTCTCATATTTGCGTAATGTCTTGTTCTTCTTCAACAATGTTGACAAGTATGAACATTACACCGGACATAGACGGGTATTTTTAGCTCTGACTATATAAGACTATTACGCAGGCATTGTTTTGCTTTGGCCGGGTGGCTGAATCGAGTCACAGACAGATAGACGGACAGACATACCTGACATACAGACAGACCAAAATTTCTGGGTTTAAGTAGCCCAAGAAAGACTATCGTCTTTAAAAGTCTCTCCTTTTCCTGCTTTCGGGGCTCTCACTGGTGTCCCTCTTCAGCGTCACCTGGAGCGTCCAGATAATACGCTTTTAGGCTACACGGATGACCGCGCTAGTTATTAAGCGAAGCCTAATGCAGCTAGGCAAAAGTTGTCCTGTGTACGTAGAAAACTCTTCTTTAGCAACCCGCTAAACAAGCGAGAAAAAACAAGTTGTAGAGAAGTTAGAAGTACGGGGAGAGAATATGGCTCTGTTTATCTCGCTCTTAACAGAGCGGGCGCGCAGCAGGCTACTGCTGGAAACACACATCGAGCGTTGACAGCGATTTCGGCGGAGCAACGTCAGCGTGGCGCCGCACGTTACTTCTAAATTGAAAGGCACACTTCGGAGGGGCAGAGAAATAAAGATCAAGGGTGCCGCGAGCACGAACGGTTAATAAAAAATGGCAGAACCACACAGCGAATCATGATAATGACTGTAGTGTACGATTTAAGTAGTAACGCACGTGTAAACAAAGACTCCATGTTACCTCTCGCATTTTCGTCGTGCTGGCTCGAATGCATCGCCGGGCGTTCAAGCTCGCCATCAATCACTGATGGAGTTAACGTTTGCGCCAGCGACGACTATAGGCTACGCACAATCGAATTTACGGGACCACTGGGCTGTCCCAAGGGCCGTTACTTTTGTATATGATAAAATCCCAAACCATGGGGGCGTCTGTATAATGCTTTCCGCCGCATGCACATAGCGCTGTAATTATGATTCGCTCAGAATGAGCATTCGAAGTGCGGCAAGTGGCCCCATGCGCCTCCTCTATGATGATGGTGGCAACACTCAAGGGGGCGCTGTTAACCACATGTTTACGTCCAAATCTCATGAGTGATTTCAAAGACCCGACAAAGCACCGACCCCCTCGGCTGAGTGAAGAGGTACCGCTGCGCTAAGAAACTGCAATGGCAGCGCATCGCACAAACCCGTCACGCGAGCCACTGCTCCGTGGCGCACGCATGTTGCCCATTGTCGAAGTCTCACGCACGGATGTCGGTCATTTTCTCAAAAGAGACGCTGCCTTTGACAAATACTCGCTTCGGTTGCCACTCCTGAGCAGTCGTTGACTCGGCGGGATACGTGCCGCAGATTCGGCACGCTCGGTGCACAGAGAGCGATCGCATCGGCGTCTTCGGAACGAGCCGAGCTCGCTCCGCACACATCGGTCCAGTGTGGAAGGAAGACGGTTCGAGAAGCTTGCACAGCGGTTCTCCCCATCGATGGTTCTCCTTGCCGCCGCCTGGTTGGCACTGGTAACCCGTCTCCTGTCTCTTCTGGGGCCCCTTGAGTTAACTCTGGAAGTTACGCCGAGCTTGAGGGCCGCGACAAGTGGCGCAAGTTTTGGACTGGGGTTTCCCTTCGAGGTTATCCTAGCTTCTAGTGAAGACCTGCAGCGCATGAACCGAGCCTGTTGGACAAAGGCGCCGCAAGTTGAAGGTGAAGACTCTGAAGGTAAGAGACATTACCATAAACGCTTTGATTAATGGCAAGAGCGTTTGAACGCTTTGGAGGTTCAATGCATTTAAGGAAAAATCTAGAGATTCTTTGTATTTTGTCGCGCAGCAATTTCGCTTCAGACGTTGGTTCACGAATGATGGATGACTTCTTGGCATGTTTTTTCTTCTTTCTATTTATTCGAATCTCATTCCAACCTTCCAAACCCTCCTCCACTTTATGAAACGGTCATTATTAAGAAATGCCAAAAAATTTCTGTTAAAAATCTATACTACCGCACATTTTAACATAGGTATCTCTCAGGAACTCTTACTGATTGTGGGCAAAAAGCTAAAACGAATGCTTCTCTTTGCCCTAACTAGACAGTTTCTTCATTTTTTTTTACATTCCTTACTTTTACAGAATCTTGCGAGGTCCTCACCTTGCTAAAAGTTTAAGAGAACTAAGTACAAAATTCTGAATAAATATTTATATAGGAGTTGTCAGCTGATGCCAAAGCCTCCGCAGATAGAATAATTGATGGCACGTCTTTTAGCAACCCTTCCGACGACTAGACTGGGGCAACAAAAGAATTCGCCCTTCACAGAGAAACAAGTACCTTAAACGAATATGGATACGGCATTAGGCGGTGGTTGTATAACAAAATTACGAACACGTCCGCTCAGAGATAATAGGCAATGCTGAGGTGGCGCAGAATTTTTAACAAAGGTACGCACCCTTCACGAAAGCCTTGCTGTTACTACACGTTCTTCGATGTCTATGAATCGCAGTAAGTGGTCTGTAATCCGCGGGTATATGTATTCGTTCGTACAAGAAAATTGGGACACGGCACCTTTAAGTAGACCTACACGTTTTGCGCTCTTGGAAATGTTTCACGGCGGCCGCAGTACGTCAATTATTTGGAAACGAGATAAAAGAGGTTACGTACTCAGGTACTTTGAAGAACTGATACGGGAGATAATTTGATAAGGTTGTATGGGCACAATAACTGTTTGTACTAACGTTGATTCAGTTTATGTTTAAAAGGAGTGCGCCAAGAATACACGGTCGTTCAAAAATGATACCCTGCGGGGCGGGTGGTTTAGGCATCTCAATTTTCGAATTCAGGGACATTAAGGCAGAGTTTGTACTGTATTCACTGTGGTATTTCTGAAAAAAATTTTCTTGTTCTGTGAGGTCATAGAATCCTTCCATACAAAGTTTTGTGGTGTCAAGTCTCAAACTGAACTCGTGTGATTATCATGAATATTAAAAAAACAAGAAAGTTAAGCGAAATTGCACAAGTAGATACTCTGCCGTCCAGCGTACGTAATAAAATATACAAAGAGTCTGCGCTGATTGTTACTCCTAGAATGGATCTAGGCCTAAGATTAGTTTGAAAAGCAGTGCGCTCGTATAGGACTGAATAAATCAACTCTTAGTACACTAGTAAATAGATGAACGATCTATAACCGATGTGCACTACGGGAATAACCTATGGGGTCATTCTAATTGTCCTACCATGTACCCTGACAGACAATTTAGGACTGCCAAACCAGCCATAGAAAAAGATAATGGAGGTAACGCTGAAGGATAGGAAACGTCTTCATGCATTAGGTAACAAATCGTGGAGTAGTCATCCGGGCTGCAAGTAACATAAAAAAGTAACTGGATCAGGCATGCGATGTACTGAACTTACAAAGAAGGACGTCCCGAAGAACTGGTTGGCTGTTGCGCCAGTATGCGAGGAAAAAGAGAAGATGGGAAAGATAAAAAAGGCCCAGGCACGAACTTAAAAATTCAATTCAGGAAGAATGCGTTCGGCCCGGATTGGACAAAAAAAAAACTTCTCTCATTTCTGAAGAGAGTTGGCTAGCGTATGCGATGCACACACCTATTTAATCTTATTTCCGCAAATGATATACTTTAGAGCATGTGTTAACCGCGGACACGATGATAGTTGCGCCAAGATGCGTTTATTAGGTTACTGCCAAATTCAGTGAACAGGGGATTGGTAAGGTGTCATAATTGACCCTAATTGACTATAATTGGCGTTGTTGTGGCAGACATAAAAACAAGGGCCGCAATACAGCATGTAGTGGTCTCTAAGAGTGCTGGGCCTTTGGAAGAGGAGTCTTCGAAGTTCGGCCTTTTGAAAATTTCAATGCATTCTCTGACACCGGAGAATAAATTTTAAAACTTTTCTGAATGATGAAAACAATGCCGCCTTCTTTTCCTCATACATTACTTTTGTTTAATCCCAAAACCCAATGATAGTACCCCTAACGGGTGGTTGCGGACACCTGAACAATTGGACTTAGGAACAGGAACGGTTGTACGGTGATCAAAAGGCAAACAGTCATTATGGGATTTAGCCCACCGCTGTAGTGGAGTGCTCCTGCATAGTTTGACCCCCTGGAGATTTTTAACGTCCGCCGAAATGTCGACACACGGGCGTTTTCGCTTTTAGCCTCCATCAGAAGCGCAGCCACCGCGACTGGCATTGAACCGGCGTCTTTCGGCTCATAATGCCAAAGCCACTCAGCCACTGCGTCGGGTGGCGTCAAGGTGTGAAGAAGTGCTCACACAAATTAAGCACTAGCTGGCGGTAATTTACCCGCGCCATTGCTTCAGGAACTTTAGCCAGGAGGCGATGTAGCCCCGGAGGATGAAGGCGTCGGAGGGACTTCTAGAGCATCCCTCGTTTGAATGATCAAGCTTACCACTGCAGCACCGGCGGGCTAGTAAGCTTAATTGGCGGTACACAGGAAGCCACGTGTTTCTTTCCTGCCCAAAGTTTAGCCATTAGAGATTTGCAGCAGAGGGAACGTGCTCGTAACAAAGAAATCTCCGATCACAAACAGCCTGGTGCTGCTCACCTGCATTCCTTCCACTCATTATAATTGGTCGTTCAAAATAAAATTAGAAAAGCCTTTATACCCGACCATGTGTTAAGGAAGGGGGTTTACGAAGCCTTTCCACATGTTCAGTCGCACTCAAGCACAAACAAAACAGTTCGTTCAAATGAGATACATTTATTGCAGATGTACTTATGCTCCTTCCCATTTCGAAAGAAAAACCACAGTCTCTGGCAAAAAAACAAGGTTCATCTACCCAAAGTCACTGCTCAGGAACCACGATTGTATAACATATTTCTAGTGGTGTAAAAACAGCTTGCGATTACTTGCCGCTTTTGTGTAGCCTCCATGGAACAAAATGGAGCATCACCACAAACCTCCCTATTGTCGTGGTGAATGTAATGTCCCGTAATATCTCTATACGCCGGTTTTTCTCTGTGCCGAAGTCCTAGGCCCTCATCTTGGCGTTTTGAGAAGCTGGTTCGGTTGAAGGCAGAAGTGCACAGTGTCCCCTTTGCTTTTGTTAGCATGAACTTGTTCGTTGTTTAATTATTTACCGAATGAAATGATATTCCAGGTTATCTGTGGCAATAACTCTAATTTTAAACAGCATCGACAAGAGTGAGGAATGCGCCCATAAGTAAGATTTCTGCGATAACGAGGCAGTAATTACGTGCCGAATAACCTTTTGCATTCAGATTACGGACTTTTAGTATTGCTCTTGTTCCTCTTCATAATAATAATGCTTTCATTATCACCATTACTGGTAATATTAGCACGCTAACCTAAAGCAAGCCCATATTCCGGTATTGTTATCACCATGCTGAGCAATTTGTAATTACCTATGCTTTTTTGCATGCAGGCTCCACCTGAAAAGAATGAAGATTTGTTCGTCAAGATGAGCCAACGTCGGCGATATGCAATGCTTGCCCATAGGCAGAAGAGGTGACGCCTAGAAGCGACTGTATGTTTTCTGTGAATAAGAGCAATCGCCATCAACTCGGTGTTCCTTCCAAGTATGTTGATTGCTTTGTCCCTGAACAAGCTGCCGTAAATAGGCCGAGAGAATGAAGGGCACAGAGAGGGAGAAAGCAGAAAGTCAGAATACCACCCTAGTCCCGGAACTCCATGTGTTCAACTAGTCGTTTTCGCCGGTGTCAGCAGGTGATCCTGGTGTACCAGTTAAAATCTAGCCAACAGTGTCTGCCACAGCTAAGAAACAGAACGAGTGGCGAGGTGTGTTAGGACATTCTAGGAGTGCATCTTGCAGGGTGTCTAATTGTTGGCAAGCATGCTCACATCGACGCAACGCTTACCAGCCACTTTGGTACAAAACATCGCCACAGAGGTTTTGTGGAGAGGGCACGGTCATATTGCTAGCCAATTGCACTTGGTGAAATTCCGCATTTGCATTTATGTTCAATCCCAATGGCTGAATGCGTATCACGTGTCATTTTGCCGTCTTATGCAAAAGCATGACGTAGATATGTTGGCTTGAAATACGTCGTCCATAGTGAAAAATTACTGACGCACGCCACACAAAACTGCCAACTGCTAACGCAAAAAAGAGCTTTATGAATACCTGGAACGACGCAACATTTCTCAAGAAACTACTATAAATACTGCCACTAAATCAGTAGAAAATAGAATTCGGTATATTCCACTGCGGCTACAACTATCACCACAGACTTCGGGAATGCGTGATGAGTACAGAACTCTAAGGCCACCACAGCTCGATGCTTCTAGCTGACTAAAGATTAACCTATGAATTTCGACGTTGGACTTGGAAAGGTGTGTTGAGTTATGTACTCAAAACCACCGAAGATATTCGGCATGGTAAGTACACGCGTGAGTATTAGGTAAGCAGAAAAGCTCACGCCCGCTGGTAATTGTCACGCGTCTCTCGCAGCAAAGAAATCAGGCTTGGGTTGAGGCGTTCGATAGACGCCCAGCATATTTACAAACAAAAACTTCAATAAACGAGATCATAGCAAATGAACAAGCATATCACACTAAACAAAATTAAAAGAAGCACAACCTCACACAATCAAAAACCTAGTCACAAAGTCACTATAATACACTAACTGTCTATTCCAAAGTCAAACAAATCCTACCGCCTGTAGCCCTACCAGCCCGCTGCGATGCCGATGACGTGGCCCAGTGGGTCGGCTGGCTCACACGTTGACGAACTTAGCAGCATGTCGCGATGGCCCGTGCTGGTCGTCAGTGGCCTGGATGACAGTGGTGCGATGCCACAGGTTGTTCGAGGAGCACGGCTCAGCAGGAGGTCAGCAGTGCAAAGCCACCGGTAATTGGTGGTTCCTAGCTGACCGCTGCCAACCAGCTGCCAGGCCGCTGGTACGTTGAGGGGCACGGCCAGCGGTGCGATGCCGCTGGTGCACTATCAAGAAATGGCGCTTTCACAGCTCAGGGGGCTCAAATCCGGTCCCCAGCTCTCGTCCCGGTGGTAAACACCTCGAAGCCCTGATGCTCGACCCGAACTTGCCACCATTCCTCCCAAGACCTCGCTCCACACTCCCTCCCTGCTCCACCTCGTCGGCATCCTCTTCAGCTCTAATTGTACTGTGTGAGGTCCCATTTGTTGGTCCGGGTATCCTTCTCCGCCCCTTCGAACACCTGGTGTATCTTCTTCGTTAGTCCCTTGAAACATCCTTCTAGCCATCCCGTAAGCTCTTCGTGTGGTGGTGGTGGTTCCAGTGATATGGCGCGTACCCACTCAGGGGGATTGGCCAGGAAATGGGCGCATTACCGAAATAAATTAGGTATTTTTTGTAGGGAAAGAAATATTTAAACATTAGGATGGTTAGCAGTAGATGACAAGAGAATAAAAGTAAGAGATTAGAGAAAGAAATAAAAAAAGGTAAAAACGAACACCATTTAATGAAAATTGGAAGTAAGAAACACGAAGAAAGTGGTACAGACGAATCAGTGAGCTGGGCGCGCATATACTTGACAAGGGAATCTAGAAGGGCCAAATGGTGTCTAGCACGGCAGACGCCCTGATTCCAGGATGAATGAGTGCAACGTACTGCAAAGATCCCCGTGGCAGAATCCCAGTTCCTTCGCTCCGAATGACAAAATAATAGCAGACAGCGGGAGGTTTAGCGGGCTACATTTACTTTCTAAGTATCTTCGTCTTATCGAAGAGAACCGTCGGCAGGAGAAGAAGAAATGGTAGATCGTTTCTGGTTCTTTGCAAAAGGCGCATAACGGCGACGGGGCCAGATTAGAGTGGTGCAAGTAATAATTTAAATTTGGCACGCGACAGCGAAAGCTAGTGAGGGTGACCTGACAAGCTCGCGACTGGCTTATGCTGCACTTCCATGAGTACCGGAGGTGCTCGAGCTCCGAGTCTTCGTAAGCAGAATCAGGCAGACTTTGAAGTAAGCATAGCCTACGGAAGCGAGGCGAAGTTATGAGAGAAATGGGCGGCAGAACCTCCACTACTAGACCGCCCAATGCATTCCCGCCAGAGCATCCGGCGATTCGTTAAGCCAGATACCTGCATGTCCAGGTACCCAGACCAAACGAAGTTCACGAAGGGAAGAAGGCGATAAAGACGCAAGGGCTTGACTTAGGGGGGATGAAGTTGAAGAAGGGCAGAACAAACAGAAAATAAGGGGGCTTTTTGTTGTATGAATGAACTGCTGTTTATTTTGAATTCCTGTATTTCCACCCTAAGCTACATTGTGATGAGGGTATATTGTCGAAAAGAGGCGGAGGGGTATGTACTTGCTTTTATGTTGAAGGCATGGTGTCTCGAACACACAAATTTAAAATATCATACATTCATTTGTCTAACGACGACGATGGTTGCTCGCGAAGCTTTTCTTGTGATGGATTCTTTGGTTGGCCAATCCCCCCACATTTCGAGTATGTGCTACTCTGGAGGTACGCTCCCGCTTTTTTTTTTCCAACGTTTATTGAAATGTAGGAAAAACACGGGGGGTCTCTTGCTAGTGCATCAGACCCCTTTAGGGGTAGCGATAAGTTAAGGTTCACTAGATTAGTCCCAGCAACTCTCGAGTTTGTTCTCCGTAGGCCTAACGTTGGGCTTTGGGGTGTACGGCGCAAATCGGCTCCTGCTGCTTGGCGTTCGCTTCGACCATGTCGAAATGGAGCGATAGAATTGACGCCGGCTTCATACCGCGGGGAACCCAGGTTAGGTTTTGGCCACGGGACCTGATTTTAGGGCGCAGCCCTTTGGCGGCTGTCTCCGGGCTGAGCTGCGTCGTTGTCGTAACCGAGTGAACGACGGAAAGACGGAATAGTGAAAGAAAGCAAAGAAGGGGTGTGTCGCCAAATTGTGAGGGGAGCGCGGTTCGCCGTGGCGGCGCGAGCGCTTTCCGAAAGTGGGCGTTGGTGGAGGCGGGGCAGTATGCTGTAAGGAGGAGAGTGCCGCGAGGTTGTGAGGGAAGGGTGGTTCGCCGTGGCGCAACGCCACCTAGAGGACAGTCCAGGTGGCATTGCGTGGCGGCGCGAACGCTGTCCGGGAGTGTGCTGTGGGAAGGGGGGGGGGGGGGGGGGGCATGCTGTGCCCGTCTCCGCGCGCAGGCACAAACATGAAGCGGGCGGGCGCGTAACGGTGGAGTGCGTTCCCTACCTAAGACGCGGGTTGCAGTCCCTTCCTGAGACGCACTTCGCGCCGCTGACGCAGGGGCTCATCATCGCTGCGTCGAGAGAACCCACGAGTGAGTGCTGCCTCAGCGAACTGCTGCTCACCTGAATATCGCATTAGGGGTATCGTAATCGCCAGCCAATTATTTGAAGCAAAGCTTTCTACCTCTACCAGTGAACGGTTCTTTCGTCGCATACTGGACAATAAACCCCCA
Source organism: Haemaphysalis longicornis (assembly GCA_013339765.2). Lineage (NCBI taxonomy): Eukaryota > Metazoa > Arthropoda > Arachnida > Ixodida > Ixodidae > Haemaphysalis > Haemaphysalis longicornis. The sequence goes on along the minus strand of CM023450.1, from coordinate 154,954,924 downwards.
ACGCTACTGCGGAGGGCGGTTTTCAGTCATGGAGCACAGTGTAGATGGCGCAGCGAATTTACCCAGCGTTCCCCGCATGCTCACGCCGGCGGGCGCATCGGCGCGACCCGGCTTTGTCGTATGCTTTAGCGACGGTTGTTTTGGGCCTATTTAGGCGCAGCTTCGCGTCCATTGCACGCTTCCTTCACACAGCTTGATTAAATTGTTCGACAGCAGCTCCTGGGTAACGCGGACACGACGGAATTAAGTGGTCGTACGGCAAGGATACGTTAAAGATTGGTTTCCAGGGCGGGAAAACAAAATGTAGAGACCACATACAGACATCTGGCCGCTGAGAAACACTACCTTTTGCGCGCTGCTTGCCATGAATGAGACTCCATTTTCTAAATTGGCGAATACTAATTCGGTTGTGTTTTAACAGGTATTACATAGTTGAAGAAAGTGGTTATCGCCGACCAAAAGCTTAGTTGAAAAGGCTAAAAATACGTTTCGGCTTCTATACGGAAGCCTTGTTCACTGCGCGGAAAGGCGTGAAGCTCGAAGGTTTTTAAGAAGTGCGTCCAAGTAATCGCCCCAGGCATCTTGCGTACGTAGGCGGGAGATTGCCTGTATTGTGGTTCAGTGTTTTTTCCCGTAGGTTAAATCATCAGGACTCAAGATATCGGCGTGACAGCCATTTCCTTTCTCTGACGATAACTGACGCTTCGTCCCAGCCTATTTGTGTGTCGTGGCTTCCAAGTTCCGCAAGCGCATTCGACGCAATCTTCTTGTTTTTCACGTCATTCTTGTGTTCACACAATCTTCTTTCGAAGTTGCCGCTCTCGCCAATGTAGCAGTAGTCGCAGTCGGCGCAGGGAATTTTGTGCACCACCCCAGCGAACTTCTCTTTCTTGGTTCCATCCTTGACAGCCACCAGCTCGTGCCTCAGCTTGCGCGCAGGGACGTGAGCGATGTGCACATCGTACGAGCGCAAATTAACCCTAGCCCAAGACTCGCTCACACCCGGCACGTAAGGGATCGCCGCTCGGCTTCGGCAAGAAGGACCAGCGGGTTCTGATGGGCGTGATGACTGTCGTAGCACGGAGTCCACGAAATGCTTGGGGTAGCCGCAATTGCCGAGTTCTCTGCGCACTTGACGTAGATCAGCAGCCTCGTCTTCTGGCCGTGAGCAGAGGTGCTTGGCGCGTTGGGTGAGGGAAGCCAAGACAGAGCGCTTATGACAGGCTGGATGAACAGAATTAAAGTGGAGGTAACGTCCAGTGTGGGTTTCTTTTCGGTAAACCTTCAACGAAAGGCGATCGCCACGACGTTCAACCAACACGTCCAGGAAAGGAAGACGGCCTGCAGCCTCCTCCTCGACAGTGAATTGAATGGATTCCTCCATGCCGTTCATGTGTTCCGTAAAGGCAGTTAGCGAGTCCCTTTTGATGTATCTTTCACCCGACCAGACGAGTTTTCGTCAAACCTTAGACTTCCTTAGCAGGTATTACATAGGCAAAAGGAGCAACTGGTTCTGATAATTAGCGCTTATAAGAGTTCCCCCAGCTTTCTCGCAACTCTCAAACTTAAACTAGTTTAAATCGATATAACCTGGAATCACTAAGCTTACATGTCGAATTGTTTCGGTGTCCGCGCTTGTGTCGCGCGGTGGTCTAGCTCCGAGCTAGCGCATCACGATAGCTAGGCTCCGCTGTCTCACCCTTCGAAAGACAAGCCTTTCCGTTTTCTATCTGCCGGCGCACGGCCGGGCTACAGCGGCGGAGCCCGCCGCTCTAGCCTCCCTGGCCGACGCTTTGCGTTCGGGACCCTGCTCCTGCGAATTCTCTGGTGACGGCAGGCAGAATCTCTGGTTTCAATCTTTATCGAGCCACGTGTGTGAATTCAAGTGAAGTCGTATGGGGAATTGTTGCAGCTGTCGTTTATAGCTTTGTTTTCCGACCACCTTCACAGCGTGGGTTGGACCCTTGTGTCATGAAGTGCCCGTGGACGAGGAGAAGGGAGACCGAGCGCGCAGCTGCAACGAGTGCGTGCAGAAAATCGAACCAGGCCGGTGATCAGGGGACGCCTGTGACGCGCTGGGCTGAAGAGCGCGGCCCTGTGATCGTTTCGGGGAAGACCCGGAGCGCAACCGCTGCTGTTCCCGAGAGCCGTCCGCCGCTGATCCCGACAACCCGTGGGCTGGCCGTGCCTGGAGCTGGTGACGCGCTGGGCGAGAGAGCGCGGGTCCGGATTCACCTGGAGGTGGAACCCTCCGCTCACACCCGCTGCTACGCCCTCGAGCCGTGACTCATCGGAAAGGTCGACGATGCCTGCCCGACGTCCCGCCTGGTTACGACGTGGCCTAGAGCCGGTCATCGAGCCAGCCTCGCCGTGACGTCCTCGTCGACTCCGCACGCATCGGGAAAAACCCCGTAGGACGTTTGCTTTCTTTATTGCGGACATTTCCGTTAGCCTCTTGCCTTTTTTTAACGCTGATATCTTTCGTCTCGCGTACTTGCTTTCGTGCCCTAACTTCTGCTTCTTTCATGTCATGCATAAAGCAACGTTTACTTGCGCACGCACTGGCCACTGACTCGTCACTTTCACGCCAACCCTGGGCCCATTCATTAAACCGTGTTTTTTAGTTTCACTTCCCCCCCGATCGTCCATCATTATCGTAAGAGAAAATTTGTTTTCTTGCAGGACGTAGTGGCATACAAAGGCATCCGTAAGGACACTAAAGCTTCACTTTAAAAATTCGTGTCTTTCCACTCGGGGGGGAGAAAACTTTATTCCAGCAAGTGGTCAGAGAAGCGCGGTGGCCACCGGGCGTAAAGCTGGTAGCGACTTCGGTGGCTCTTTTGACCAGGACTTCTTGTGTAGCCCGGTCGGAGCTACCCAACACCTCCCTCCACTGCTCGCTGCTGGTGATTAGAGGGAAGGGGTCTTGGGGGCACTGCCATATGGAATGCTCCCCACACAGGGGGCATGCTGACGAAGGGAATTCTGTCGGATGGATGTGGTGGAGGCGAGCTCTGCTTGGGAAGTCCGTTTGCAAGAGCCGCCAAATACGCGCCTGGCTTATCGTAAGGGATGGATGAGGCGGGGAAATTGTCGACGCGAGAGGCGGTAGTGCTCTGTTATGTCATTAAATGTGATCAGTCGGTCTCTGGCGGAGCGCGCCCCGTGGTGAGGAACGATACTCACGCCGGCTCGGTGTGTGAGTTCGCGAGCCATAGCGTGTGCAGTTTCATTCCCCTCCATGCCAGTGTGGGCTGGGGTCCATATGAGCTCCACTGAGTCCTCTGGTGGATTTTGCTTGAGAATTTTGAGCGCCGTGGGAGAGATATGTCCCCGGGCAAAATTTTGAACGGCCATTTTCGAATCTGTGATTATAATTACCGGATGTGGCCTATGTGTGAGGGCTAAGGCAACTGCCGCCTCTTCCGCCACAGTAGGGGAGGTGGTTATGACTGTGAGGGCGTTGAGTGGAGCAGTGCTTTTTTGACCGGTGATCGCTATAGCGTATGCCCCGTGATGCCTGTACTCCGCTGCGTCAGAGTATACTACTTCCGAAATATTTTGAGCTGCCTGGCGAGAGACCGGGCTCTTGCTTTGCGTCGTGCCGAATTATGAATAGGATGCATGTGCCTAGGTAGAGGCTTTACGATTATTTGCTGAATTATATCAGCAGGGATAGGTAATGACTCCTGAGTCTGCTGCGAGACCGCAATGTTTTGCCGCGAGAGAATCTGTTGTCCCGGTCGAGTGAGCTCTAAGCGTGTTCTCTGAGAGCACAGGTGACTTCAATGAGCTCTTCAGCGGTATTATACACTCCGAGTTTGTTAAGCTTGTCGGTGGACGCTTTGGGGGAAGTTGAAGGGCAGCCCTGTATGCTTTCCTAATGAGGCCATTAATTTTATCCAGTTCACTTTTACTGGCTCTAATGTAAGGTAAAGTGTAGAGAAGTCGGCTAATAAAGAAGGCTTGGATAAGCCGAAGTCGGTCACTTTCGTCCATCCCACGATTTCGATTTGTGATTCTTTTGAGGAGAGCAATGAGCTGGTCCACGTGGGAGCTCAGCTGCTTAATGAGCTCCGAGTTAGACCTGTTCTGCTGCATGGTAAAGCCCAAGACTTTAATTTTAGGGACCTGCGGGACGGTGTGGCCCTGCACCTGGATGGTGATTTGGGGTGTCGTAGCCGTTCTTTTCTTTGGTGGAAGCACCAGTAACTCGGATTTGGTAGGTGAGCACTTAAGGCCAGCCAGGGCTGCCTGTTGTGATACCACATCTGCTCCTGCTTGGAGGGTGCTCTCAATGTGTCCATCGCTTCCCCCAGCCACCCATAGGGTGATATCGTCCGCGTATATACCAAAACGGAGATGCGGGATCCGCCTTAGTGCATGGGCGACCGGCAGGAGGGCCAAGTTAAAGAGAACGGGGGAAATGACCGCCCCTTGAGGAGTGCCCCTACTAGCCAAGTCATACGGTCCACCCTCATTTTGGCCCATTCGGATAGTAGCGGTGCGGTCGGTCAGAAACGCCCTTACATAATTGTAGACCCTGCGACCGGGTTGATGGAGGTTAGACCGATCATAATGGCCGTGTGGTCTACCGTATCAAAGGCCTTTTGTAAGTCTAGTGCAAGCAGTGCTGTGCTATCAACTTGACTGTTGCCTGTATGACTTCATTCGAGAATTGCAGATAACACAGGTCTTGCGTCGACAACTTAGGGCGAAACCTACCATTTCACATGGTAGCGCATCCGTCTTGTTGATGTGCCGGGTAAGCCGAGCTAGAATAATATGTTCGAGGACTTTGCCAACGCAGGACGTAAGGGATATTGGTCTGAGATGTTCTAGAGCCATGGGCTTACCCGGCTTGGGAATGAAGGATATTTTGGCTGTGCGCCACTGCTTAGGTAGGGTGCCCATTCGCCAATAGTGATTGTAATACTCAGTTAATTGGCGACGGATTTATCGTCTAGGTTCCTCAGCATTTTATTAGTGACAGAATCTGGACCGGGGGCCGAGCCTGTTTTGAGATTTTGTAGGGCGCTTCTGACTTCCGCTTCGGTTATGTCCGCATCTAGGGCTTCGTTTTCATATCCCTTGTAGTCCGGGAGAACCACTCGTGCACCATCTGGGATGTAGATTGACCTAAGGCGATCCATGAGTTGAGAGATTGTGCCGGGGGTTTGATGGACGAGTTTTTGTATGTTGTGGGTCTGATCTGTTTTATTGTTTTGGGGGTTGAGGAGGTGTCGCAGGAAAGTCCATGTTTTCCTCATACTTAGCGCGCCCTTGAGCTGGTCACAGATGTGGTGCCATTGCTCTCTGGCCAACTGTTTAATGTAATTTTGTATGGTAATTTCCAATTCAGCGATCTTTCGGCGGAGGATTCTGTTGCGTTTGTTTCGCCGCCATCTCTTTTGCATGCTGCGGTAGGCCATCCATAGATGCTGCAGGCGAGAGTCCATTCTTTCTGACGGTACTTCGGGATCAATTTTACTACTGGCTGCTTTAGCATCCTTAATTAACTGTTGCGTCCAGCTCTCTAAATCCATCTGCTCTGAGGGGTCTTCGGATGTTTCCTGATCTCTGATTCTGCGAAATTTGTCCCAGTCCGTGATGTGGGTGTGTCTGATCGGAGCTGTGTATTGTTTAACGGAAAGGATGTCAGACTGGATAATGTAGTGGTCACTACCCAGCATGTATGCTCCGTGCACGTCCACTGCATTTGTGAGATTCCGACAGATAGCGTGAGGTCTGGGGAGGTGTCTCTTTGCACGCTAGTGCCGATTCTGGTGGCCGTGTACGGGTCAGACTCAGGGGTGAGGTGACATTTCTGAATCTGCTCCCATAGTAGCCTTCCCTTTCTGGTCGATGAGTAGCCCCAAGACGTGTGAGGAGCGTTGAAGTCCCAACTATTAAGAGAGGATTTCGCGCTGCTTTCTGTTTAGCCGCCTCGAGCAGGGAGCCGAACCTATGATGCTGAGCTCGGGGGCTGCTGTATACATTCAAGATAAAAATACTGCTGTCCGCTTTACTGCGGGGTATGACTTCTATGAAGTTGTACGGAATTTCCGTTTCCGCTAGCTCCACAAGATCCGCAGTGAGATTACGTTGAACCAAGACAGCAGTTAGGTCTGAATCGGAGCTTTGGAAGCTTTTGTAACCTGGCAATTGATTTTTGTGCCTGCCTCTTGGATGGCTATGATATCTGAATTTTAGATTGGGATTGGACATGAAGCAGAAGGGCGTCTCTTTTCCTTCTGTACCCTCGGAAATTCCACTGCCAAACTGGAAGAGTGTTAGAAATCTTGTTCAGCGCCATCAGGGAGATCAGGGAGAGGTTGCGAGATTGCGTGAGGGCCATTATTACACCCACGTTAACCGTTAGCTTAGCGACCTCTGTTTTCAAGGCCTCTACTATTGCTTGCATAGAGGCTTGGTTATTCAGGAGTGTTTGATGGAAATGGGTATATTCAGCTTTTTGCTCCTCGAAGGCGCGTGGCAAGTGCTCGCAGTTAAGTCTGTCTTCGGGATAATGGATACTCTCACCAGACGGCTCTGACCCCTGTGTTGCACGTCTCTTAGGGGGCGGAGGCGATGGAGATGATTGTGAAGAAGAGGTAGGGGGGGCTTGATTGACCTGCTCGGCTGGCAATTTCCCAGCACGCTTAAGAGCCTGGTTTTCTTCCCTGAGCCTTTCGTTCTCCATGCGAAGCTGAATCAGTTCTCTGCGAATCGTTCTCAGCTCGTTTAGAAACGTTTCTGGAATTTGCGGGGGAGGGAGGGGAGATTGCAGCGAGCCAGCAAGAGGGAGTCGTTGGGTGCTCACCTTTGCTGTTGAGTTGAGAGAGTGAGACGCCTGATCGGGCTTGCTCTTCAGGGCTTGTTTGGTTGAGCTTCCTGCGGAAGAGGTCTTTCGGACCTGTTTTGGTCCCTGTTGGGTCCCCACTGTGGAAAGCAGAGTGTCGGCGGCTACTTGCGCGTACGTGGGCGATTGCCTCCGCAGTTGGAAACGGCGGGGGCAGTCCGCGGAGCCTGTGGGGTGGGCTCCTTCACACACTATACACTTCGGAATGCACGGGTGGTTGTCTATAGGATTGGTGAGCCCACACAGTGCGCAGCGTGGCTGTGGCTGATTTTCAGGGCAGACGTCTTGGCGGTGGCCAGTACGCCAGCATGTTGTACAGGCTTCCGTCTTTTGTCTGAATGGCTTGCATCGGTACGTAGCTGCGCGGCACCGAACCCAGAAAGGCACCTTCGTTCCTTCGAAGAGGATTTGGACGATGTTCGAGGTATTGAGCCTTCTTGCCTCTAGAATCCCTATGTCGGGGTTGTAGTGCATAAGGCTATGAAGAATTTGCTCAGCCGTGTCTGTGCTGGGGATATTGAAGATGACACCGAGCGCAGTGTTCGCCGGGGCTGAAACGTGCGCTGCGACCGGATACTGCTGCCCGTTGAGTTCAAAGTCAGTGACCCTGGTGTATCTCTTGGCACGTTCTTCATCGGGAGTACTGACGATGATGAAGTTCGCTTTCGGTTGTATCCGGACTTGGTCTGTGTCGTTGGGCTTTAAGCATGCGGCCTTCATTATGATATCTGCCAACTTGGCAACGGGTACCGATGTAAGAGCCAGTCTACCTCTAGGCCTGAGAACGATCTTGATATCCGTCTCTGGTAGCGGAATAATGGGAGGATGTTGCCAGGAAACCTGGGGTGTTGGGCCTCAACGTGAGCGACAACAAGCTTTCACCGCGTCGTAGTCCAAGGTGTGCACGAAGCAAAACACGTTTGTTTGTACCTTGCGTTTGAGCATACTACCTGGTAATTACCTGAATAAAACATTGACGAAACTATATTTATTCCAGTGGACAACCACGGGGCTGTCCATTTCCCTCACGTACAAGCCCAAGCAATACAGCGGACCATAATTCCACAATAATTACAACTTCGCTGTGAACTATGTACTTTTGAAAAGTAAATAATACTGCTCGTAATGTTAGAGGAGTCTTAGCGACTAATTGTCATCTAATTTGTTTCAAGACAGTTTCAATAAAACAAGAGTTAAAAAGCGGGGTAGTGCGGGCTCCTTGGTAAATACCTAACATTTGAACAATATCTGCTAGTATTACTATCTTTCTTTTATTTGCGATAGTATGCCCGTTGGCACCCGGCTCTCAAAGGGAGGCAAGAAGAGAGCAGTAGTGGGGTACCCAGAGCCACCCCTGGAGGTCTGGGGGTCTTTCTGGATGGAGGCCTGTGCCTCTCAGGTGTCATTTTCTGGTAGCTGTTATACTTTTTGTACCCTGAAGTAGTACCACTACTGAGGATGTCACATGTACGAGTATAAGGGCGCACTCTCAGCAAAATCGCCCAAGACACAAGCCGCTACAGCAAGATCTTGGACAAACTCGCGGCCGCATGGGGCGGCCAGCGCACCTCCCGGAACGATTGCTTCCGCAGAACTGAAATGATATGCTCTGGACGGGGGTGGGGACACAGCGTGGTCGTTAGGTGGCACCAGAGCAGGCCTCCTCTTTTTTTTTTTTGAAACACCCCAATGATCAGCGTATGTGGTGCTAATAGCATGCTTGCGGCAACAAATAATAGCGGACGTTCATAAAAGGACATAACTAAGAATAAGCTTGGGGGCACCAGCAAAGCACTGCGCTCTGAATGTGATGCTATAGTCCGCAAAGAGCAACGCGTGCTCTGCTAAACACAGAAGGTCGGTTTGGCGTGTCATTCGCTACACACAATAAATGGCCACTGCCCGAACTTCTGTCTTTATGTAGCCTCTTGCACATTTTAACTGGGTGTACTATTGGACGAGTTGGTGGTTTATGTTAAAATAGCTAAAGCGTAAAAAGAACAAATACGTGGGAAAATGACGAGACGAGCGCTGGCTTCTTACAAAGTTCAGCGCTGGGTATTGAAATTCGTGCACTTGTGCGAACCAAAAGTTTGATACCACGAGTTTCATTTTCCCTATGGATGCAGTTTTCCCTCCAAAAGCTCCAATACTTAGGTTTCCGTGAGGTGGATGGCGTTATGCACGACTGGGGGAAGCGCTGATGTAGATAATCAAAATGGCGATGAGGAGCGACGAAGAGATGTCCGAGAATCGCTTGATAGCTCAGGAGGAGCGATAGGAAGAGAGCACCGCCGTGTCAGAGACAGGTGACCCCCTGTCGGTAGCCATAACGATTGCTTGTTCCGTCCCGTTGGTACCTGGCGTAACCGCGTGGCTCAGCCGCTAAACGCATCCGACAAAACCAAGAAACGTGCCCGCGTACTCCATGGTAGAAACACACTGCCCGGGTGATCAGCGCCTGCGGGCGCTACTTTCTCCACGCTGGATAGAAATCGTGCGTGCCAGGGTATGGGCTGATCGCAATCACATAGCTCGGAAAAGGTTGTACGGTAATCGGCACCACGGGCAGAGCTGCCCTCCAAACTTCGGAGTAGGTCTGCATGACCTGAAGATGCCGGGAGAGCGCCCGCACTGGCTGCCGTAGACGTCGCATTTCCACGTGATATATGTGAGTACCATACAGTGTGGTTAGCAGCAGTTATATTATTATAATATATATGGGATGAACTTCTATTATATATTATATACTTTTAATTTTAATGATATTTTCATTACTAATTACATAACTTTCTCAAGCTGTAGGCGCAAGACATCACCAACCAGCCACCACGGAACAGCGAACACCAAGAAAAAATGCACCTTTAATCACTGCCGTAGCAGCGCATGAGCCCGCCAGCCTGTGCCGCCAAGCACAGTTTTCATGACGACGAAGACCCAGCCCACACTAATGTTTGGGTGCCTTTCTTATGCGTATTGACGAAACGGCCGCGGAAAGAGCGTCTATTTTTTTACCTGAACAGGTTTTCTTGAAGTTGTAAAATTGATTTCTTAGACATGTTCTTGAGAAAAAACGAGAAAACAAATATAAAACATACCAGTTTGCGTTTTGGAGGAAGCTGGCGTGATCGTGCTGACTCGGGCCGCTTTTTGAAGGTGCGATTTCTCTTACCCTATAGGGCCTAGATAACTACTAAAACCGGCACAATCCCGGAAACGTTTACAGCGGCTACACTGAGCTGTAAAATCTAAAGTGAAACAGTAGCCACTGAGTAAATAAATTTATTCACCGACAGGTTTGTGTAAGTAGGGTAGAAAAGGGTTACCCAAAGCTCTTGGAACGCTCCTTTCTCACAAGGCTGAACTATCACGTTGAACAGAGAGAGCAAGAACTCTCGTTATACCCACACCAGAAGACAGACATTTCAAGCAACGTTTTCTCCACTGGCTGGCTTTTTCTTTCTCCGTAGTTGTCTTCAAATTGGGAGGGAAGGAGTATGAATCCTGGCATACTCATAGACGGCAACCTGCAGAAGCCTTTCGATACCGTAGGGAACAAGGCTCTTATCTTAACACCGCAGGACTCGAACCAATGCCCCAAAACTTCAATAACGTCAAGTCACTTATTGAGGGACGCATGTTCAAAATACGGAGTGCCAATTGAAACCATGATCCTCACAGCAGGAGCATTGCATGAATAGGGTCCCTTAGGGTCGCCACACCATTCCGCTTGGTGATGTGAGGGCTCCCTAGACGTGTACGGAAAGTTGATGGTGTGCGCTTCACCAATTATGCTGGTGATATGACACTGTGCACGGAGCCGGGTGATCCACTGCGAATCACGGAATAATAAGCCAACGCCATGCAACAGGTGCTCGATACTTTGGCCTCCCACCTGCACAATACGGCCATGGAGTGTCTCCAGTAATGGCAAAATGGATGCTTCTCGGCGGCTCGACAGCAGGGAATGAAAAACTCAAGCTCTACCTTGCCGTTCAGATACGCGAAAGATCGTTATATTAATATCCGTCGCATCCCGATACACCAAAGCGGAGGCGCAGCAACGGGGATACAGCAGCTGTAGCCTGAATGGAAAAGCCACATTCACCATGTAACACGCATAGCCCCCAAATAGGGTGGAGCCTGAGTGAGCACGCACAGCTCGTACACTCCCAATGCCATCACTGACTTAGAAAGCTCACCGTCTGGACCCCGACTGCAAGTTTCGGTTACCTCCTCGTGTTCAGCGAAACCACGCCACGCTGTTTCACCGACAACGGCTCGGCGTAGCCTTTACCCGTCGCTACAAGCACCTCATTGGCGTTACGAGTGACACCGACTGTGAAACATGCCGTGTACCAGAGACTATTTCGCAGGTTCTCTGCCACTTTCCACGCGATGCGCATCCTCGAGAACAATTAGCGAGATCATTGGCCCGTTTGGACTGTCGTGTGGTGTCGGAGGAAGTACTGCTAGGACCTTGACCACACGCGCAGCGTTCCCACAAGGTATTTAAAGCTGTGCTGACATTTCTGCGCAGCAGCGGCCTCTCGGCGATATTGTAGTTTAGGCCCGTCCGGCTGAACTTTAACACATGTACAGTATAAGTATAGGCGTCTTCTGTACATAACCATTTATTCATTTCTCCGCCATCTTCATCTCTCTCGTCCTCTATCCACGCTCTTTTCTCTCCTTTCTCTCCCCACACACAGAATAGCTGGCCAGACATACTACCATCAGGCCGAACTTTCTGTGTTTTTTTCATTTCAATAAAATTCCTCTCTCTTTCACTAGGGAACCGTGCGTTTTTACCTAAAAAAAGCGCAATTCGAGATGATTCAAACGCTGCATCGGGAATATCTTCGGGTGATGGCGGGCATACCCCAAAATGCCCGTTTCGATAAGTTGCACCGCTGCTCTCTCATCCGGCCGCTCCGATGCATCATGGCTGAACGCCAGGCGGGGCATGATCGCAGCCGTCTCTACACGTTTTCGGGTGAGTTGCTCCTAAAACTTGATGTAGGACAGCTGGGTAAAAATAAAGAACTGCTCTTTGTGATGGCTCCCGGGGATAACGTCCAGATGCGTGTCATGAAGCTCGGCACGTGCTGACTCGCAGAAGGGGGCCACGTGGCCCAACAAAAAGCCCTTGCGGAGAGGGCTGACTACTAAGACAACACAATCTTCAAAGACACCGCCTCGAACCCATACACCCTCTGGGAGGAGTTGCAGTTGTCACAGGACAACACCGGAACACGTAAGCGTTTAAATATCTCCGGGAGTCAACTAAGCGGCAGGCAACCATCATCTGACGTCACCAGAATTTGACTTCACCAAATTTGACTTCACCATTTTACTTCTCTAAAGAAGCCAAAGGAATGTGAGAGGGAAGCTCCCTTTCTGTGTGCGGCAAAAGCTTCACCATTTTCACTGTGTCATTGGAGGCCCAGAAAATTTAAGAAGAATCCTAGAGGCACAAAACCTGAAGTTCACCTCCGTAATCTTTCGCGAGCTTGGCGACGTAGTGATGTGGGTGGACTGGGCCCCGGCGAAATGGGCGGCATCGGTAACTGCGCCACCAATAATGCAGCGAGCGAGCTGGTACGTTTCCCCTCTTTTCTCTTTGACAAACTCCCGCAAGCTCCGCTTCTCATTTACCCGGATAAAAACCGCGAGCGGCTAGGCGTGCAGGCGAAACGAAAGCTGAAGGCGAAGGTCCCGCGCAAAGCCTACCCACTTCCTCAACGACTTCCGTGCGGTGCGGATGCATTAATGTACAAGGCGATGAAAGGTGCTTCCCTTACTGACGGTGTACTGGCTAAGTGGCGAGCACAGGCATCATCAAATAGAAATTGCGGTACTGACCCTACAGGAAATGCACACCGGAGACAAATACGAGCAAGGCTTTCACGCAGCCATGGCGACGTGGTCCACGTGTGACATCAGTGCGTGTCCAGCGTTCCAGCACGAGCTGTGGTATTGTCCTGTTTTTGCACCGCTGAGAAACAATCACAAACGGACTCTGCTTTGTATCATTAATGAACTGGGCAACTACAAACCCCTCACCTTGATGCAGCAGGCAGGATCCTTTCTTTGTAGAAGTTTGCGCGCTAGGCAGATCTTGCCGGACGAATGTGACGGCCATCTGTCTCAACTAATTCCCTCATCCTCAACTTGGCTACCATCCCCCTAAAATCAGCAATAAACTTTGATTCAGTCATCCTGCTCCTGTTCGTGCACAATATTCGTCATGGGAGGTCTGTAATTATTTTCCATAGCAGTACTCTAGTCAGGGGTCAACGGTTTTCGAAATACGCCTATTATAATGAGTTTGCCAATCTCCTTGCGGTAGTTCTAACTTCCTAGAGTGTTGTTTCGAGGAGGATATGGCCAAATTTACCACGGAAGGAGCTTGAAAGGAGCAGCCACCAGTCCCTTGTTTACATGAATTGTATCTTCTCCACAGGGCAACCTCGTTTTCCTGTACGTTTTGTAGAGGTTCATATCGGTTGTGCATACTTCTCTGATATATAAGAACCAAACGTTGGTTTTTTGTTCCAGTGTGTACTTGTTTAAAAAGAATAATTTGAGATGTCTTTCGTGAGGTAAAGCAGCTTGAGCATTGAAAGAAACAGAGGACAAGAATGAAAGACGGGCTGTTTTTGTCAATATACTAACTCGCACAGATAACACCTCTTCAAAAGTTAAGGTGGTCAATGCCTGGGTTGCATGTTTGATAACTAAAGTCAGTCACTACAGCTAACTTGTGTCGACCTTCCAAAAAATAAGATTGAGGACATTTTTTGCAAAAGCGTTTCTTAGAGGGGTGAAAGATTTCATGCTCACAGCTTATTTCAGATCGGCACTAAATGCATGCCCACAATTACAGTACATCATAAATAAGGTGTCATTCTTTCAAACAACCTAAATGCAATACCCGGTGGTTATTCACTCGCCAAGATACGTTCATCCAGTCCGCTTTCCAATGGACAAGAGCCATCTCGGTAATGCAGTTATGGTGCTTAAACGGTAGGTTATATCACAACCAGATTGATTGTTAGTTGACGTTCATTTGCCCTATGTGCGATAACTGTTCCTGGGCACTCGGTATTATAACAATTCATTCAGGTTGGCCGCCTGGTTTCATCGGCATGTTGGGCGGGTCCTTCGTCGCCGAGTAATTGTAGCGGTGCTCAGTGTCCGACTCAGCTACTGTCACTTCCTCCACGGCCTTATCTTCTGTCTTCGATGAGTTTTCCTCCTCGGTTGTTGCCATGGTGTCTTTTTTTCGTTTTTCAAGATGATTTCCAAGGGAAACAATGCTGGTCGCAATCGTCGAGTCTGATGGTAAGACATCCGTATCAGTGGTTGTGCGTTCATCGGCATAGGTCATCTTCCTCCCCAAATACTCAGCTCTCTTTTGGCTGGGGTCATATCGGCCATGGACCATGTAAGTGATCACCAGAAGGGACATCAATGCTAGGAATACTGCGAACAGTACAATCACACCAACGGCTTTCGACTCAGGAAGGTCGGTCCTATCGAACTCGCAGCCGCTATCGCCAGACATCTGGTGAGTTGTCGAGCTTCGAGCGGTAGTCACTACTGAAGGAGGACCGATGAAAGACTGCCTTGCTTTCTGATTTTTGCCAGCGGTGTTGCGAGTATTGAAACTGGCCCCCACGCCAGGTAATTCTTGGGTTTCCATGCGGCGATACACACCTTGCGATGAGTTAGGACTCCCGTTTAACTCTGCAGAACCTCGGGGGATGTCATCGGTGGCCGGACAGCGTGCAGTACATGTGAATAGTTCGTCTATCCACCGCACGTCTACTGGAAACAGCTATGATGTTTGATGTCACTCGCAATCATGGCCTGTTGCGTAAGTGGTACGTATCCAGCGAGGAATTAGCTTGCAGTTTGTTCTGTAAGTGTTGTTTAGAATAGTCAGGTCGAACATGGCAAACGAAGGAAAAGCGCGAATTATGTATAGACGACCTTCGTGTTTGGGCGCAAAATAATTTTAGGTGCTACACATCTTTTAGGTCACTCACTATTCCTAGTTTTAGAAGAAAACATGTCGCATACTTTCCCACCCAATTGGGCAACGTACGGAAAAACAAACCTCCCGGCAGAAAAATGGCATATGTGCACTGATTTAGCGACGGTGAGTTATTTTTGACCATTTTTGATATCATTACGGTTCATTGGCCAGTATTTTTATTCCGTTTAATGTTTTGCCATTCATGACGCACACTGCCAGGAGATTTGCCTGTCGTAGCTGTTAACTAATGTTTTATTTCCGAACAGAGAAAGTTTGAAAAACGGAGTTGATGCTGGCTTGTTGGTACATACTTAGTTTGATAACAGCGCAAAGACAGGACAAAGACGAGGCAACACAAGACTCAACGCCGAGTATTGTGTCGTCTCCTGTTTGCCCTGTCTAAGCGCTGTTATGAAGCTAAGAGACTTTTTAATTTTAAACCCAGTTACTACGCAAAGGTCATTTCTGCAGTGTTCAGGGGTTCCTTACACTACACCGGTGAAATGCGGTGTGCTCGGCTATACGGCACAGTTCTTGTAACCCGGGCCTGGGTTTATTACGGTGGCCCCAGAGACGGGGTCTGAGGGTGTGGGTGATGATAGGGTGCAAAGTATTCAAAGTAGCGCAAAAAAAGTCATGGAGGACAAATACGTCTCCTCATGTGTGAGAACTCAAAACGATAGATTTTCTGAGCAGTGTATTCAAAGTTTGTTTGCGATATGAACACACACTTTGTGGAGACATCCGAAACTTTTAATATTATTTGGGAAACGGGTTGTTGAAATTCCCGGGGAATGTGATTTTGCCTGCACCCCTGGCCGTCACATACCCGAGTCTTTACTTTCGGCTGCGTTAACAGAAGTTTGGTTGTTCATTGGTAAGAAAGAGGCCATTGCCATTAAGGTTGGACCACATGACTGGGTGGTGCATACCAAAGTATCCCGCATCAGTTTACATAAAAAAACATAACGCAGTAAAGTCAACGGCGCGGAGCGCCCAGGTGGTTGATTTTATCTAGTAACACTTGGGCCCGCCCACAAGTTCGCTGTTACCTATATTCCGGATGACTGGCTGCATATTAACGTAGCGACGCTACCAAGAAATACTGAATCCCAGTACTAGAGAAAGATCAACTCATGATGCATGTCCCTCGCTTCAACAACATCATAATGTTTTGACAGCCAGTTTGCTAGCGCCTATTGAAAATACAAGCAACAACATTGCTACATGCTTATAACTGTACTTTAATGTCATGATTGAATATCTTGAATGTCATGACAGTACCCGGCTCTTGCAAATACCGGCAGCCACCATCGACGTGAGTGAAGTAAATTTCAATTAATTCGGGCTTTTTTACCTGTCCTAATTGCTATCACCTCCCTAACCCAAGTGCACCTGCGTCGATACTGTCTGTCTGTATTTACAATAGCAGGGTCCTGTCATGGCATTCGATATATGATCTGCGGCCTAGCGAAGCACAGTCGTTAATTTATCATTCGGTCACACCAGAAGGGTAGTATGCAGAACCCTCTTTGCAGAATGGATGAAACAAGCTCGTGTTCTGACACATTGCCTTCGGAAAGCCTCCTGGAGGGAAGAAGACAGAGGCAATAGCTGACCGGATTTTCTACAATAGCGGGAGATTTCCAACAATATTGAGAATGATTATGGAATGTTACGCCGTCTGCCCTCCCAAAGGGAAAACATCAGCATCCAGAAGCAAATTTGATGGTTCTCAGGGGTAAAACGCCACCTGAAAAAAAAATCCTTGCGCTCTGCCCTTATTTCGCCCACAAGCCACGCCACAGTCCACCGAAGCTGGTGACAATTGCTACGTCAAGCACTCGTAGAAGTGCAAAAGAAGAAAGGCAATACGTCACAGCTCAGTGGCTGGACGTACTAACTCCGAAACTCGCCATGCTCCATATTTCAAGTCGTGTTATGCGGAAGTCGGATTCTTCATCCGTACATGCGTGAACGTCTTGGCGGAAACAACTTATGCTCGGTTTTAGTGTAGCCGGGGCCTACTAACGTCAATAAAATGGTGTGACGATTACGCCACAGTGACCTGAGTTAAAATACGCGCATAACATGCAAAGAACCAGGCGCATGGCCGCCAATCCCTGTGTGGTCGTCTCCCGCCGAAACCGTGGCGTCTGTTTAAGATATACTCAAGAGCGTGTGAGAGCTTTGTATCCTTAACGCATGGTGGGTGTACAGGGAGCACCATTTCCGGCAATAGGGCTCCATGCCTCCTGTTTCAGTCGGGATCGATGAGAAGGCCGCTGTTTCCCCGTCGCCTGGTGATGCGCTATGTTCATCACTGTGAAAGAAGTGTTCATCCGCGAATATTATGGCTTATTTTTTTTTCATCAAAATCAGCCTCGTTGCCCCGCCACGCCCAAAATGTGGGGAAATGTTCCCCAGGTATTTGTATTGGGAAAATTGGAATACTTAGTCATTCTGCCAGGACAAAGCCCCTCGATCAAACTTGTTCATCCTACACAGAAGGGATGTTAAGTTTTCTCAGAACATTTTCTTCAGAACAATTATGCAAACACATTACGTACTATCGATTCAAGTGACAAGCGTTTTTTTTTTCAGGATAGCCCCGCAATACATGACGTAGTATGGATGACCACATAGCGAGAGCCTTAAACAGGTTCCTTCGTTACCCGCCGTGGTGGCTCAGTGGCTAAGGCGTTGCGCTGCTGAGCACGAGGTCGCGGGTTCGATTCCCGGCCGCGGCGGCCGCTTTTTTGATGGAGGTGAAAAGCAAAAACGCCCGTGTGTACGAGATTTTGGCGCACGTTAAAGATCCCCAGGCGGTCAAAATTAATCCGGAGCCCTCCACTACGGCGCGCCTCATCGCCTGCGTTGAGTCGGCGCGTTAACTCCTACAGTCAATCAATCAAATCAGGTTCCTTCGTTGACAAGCTTGGCGATCAAAAGAAAGTCGATCGAGTAGTTTCAGATTTATACATATATCGATGCCCTCTGTACATGCACGCGCCCTAAACTGAGCTGGCAAACCGCTTGTAAGGGGTGCCTGCTATTACTGGCACAAATATTTGAACTTCTTAATGTTAACAACGCAGTTTTCCGCGTCAATTCTCGTCGCACGGTGTATGACCAGAAACAATTTTGCACGCAAAAATTTAGTACAGTAAATCAACTGTCACTAGATAAAGGCAACATTATTCCAGGGCAACTATTATGTCTGGAGACGCCGGTAATCAGGCAAGTAGTCACATGGTGTTTACCCTTATGGGCCGACGTATCGCAGAAATTTGTTCAGTGCAGGTGTCCAGGAGCCGGGAGAACCTGAAGAATTCTTTTGTTCTCCGTAAGATTTGGTCACTTCCAAACGGTTCCCGTCTCCCTGAGTATGAGCACCACCAGCGTCACCCTCTTCTTCAGCCGTTGTTGGTATCTCATTGGTGTTTCCCTTGTCTTCACGGCGTTTGTTTCGAGCGCGGCCGGAGAGTACACCGGCTGGATGTGTCACGCGGTGTACTGCTTCACCGGACATATTGCTTGCGGTAGTGCACAGCTTCATATCCGTGTCCGAGTACTTTGTCAGTGTTATATACGTGAGTACTGCAGCCAAGACGCCGACCAAGATGCAGACGTACATCAGCACGCGCAAGAACGGGGCTACAGGTAAGGCTTCACTGTCAAGCGCGTTTTCTGTCTTCAGTTTTGACGAGACGCCGCGGTTTTCAGCGTATGTGCTCTCCAACATTTGCAGTGACCGCCTTGACGCAGGGGGCATGGGAATCTGCATGGTTTAATAAAAATTGGTTATAACCGAGGTTAAATATGCTACAATTAGCACAAGCCACAGTGGTGGGTGAGAAGTTATGTTATATCTGGAAGGACGGAAATCCAGGGCCTTAAAATTGTTTTCTTTCCCAAAGTGTATGCAACTAATCTTAACAAATGCGAAATGAAGAAATAGTGCCCTGCTTTTCAAACTTATTTGTAGGCTAGTTGTAACGCATTTTTTCAACCCTTTTGTTTATTCTAAAAATAAGTGTTTTTCAAGAAAGCACTCTCAATACGGATGGCCAACGTATATATCTTCACGCGAAGGATACTGGCGACATAAATCAGCTCCTGTAATCGTGCGAATAATTCTGCAATGGGGTGGAGAATCCTTACACTAGATCTTCAATTCCGACAGCTCATTAGCAGCAGCAGCTCTTCATTTGCGACAGTGTGTGACGACCGATGACGAACCGCTAGAACCGCTAGACGGCCGCTAGAGCGCTCTCGCCCGTGGCCGTAGCGCTCTCACCCGTGACCGCGTTGTCTGGAGCGCTAGGTATTTCACCGCAAGTGTTTTCCCCTTACTCAATGCTCTTCAATGGGCCTGTAAGGTATAATAAATAAATAAACAAATAAATACATCTTTACGACAGGAGAACTTTCACTGCCTACGCAACGAGCTCCGTGCACTATAAACCTATTTATAACGCTGCCACTTGGAGGAGCCGATGGCCAAAAATTGAGAAGGTTGGATCTCCCTATGGTGGGACAACGGCACAGTGACATCACAGGGAGGCGGTCGTTGTTAGCCCGAAACGTTTAAAACAGAACGGAAAAAAGTTGCTACCACTACTTGAACGGAGGTCTACACTTTAGCGGCCCGGAAAAGCGTTTGTCAGGGAAATATTGATCTGGTTTTTAATAATGCGAACATACGTTTCCCTTTCGTTTATCGAATGTTACTTAGGTTATTAGCTCATGCTTTTTTAGTTGAATTTCCAATAAGCTCTCTCTTAAACAGACAAGAGATTCATTAAGATGCCTGATGTAATTCACTAAAGCCCTGTGCCAGGTTTCTGGCCGAACTCATTAAAGTTTTTGTGAAAATTAAAAATTTTACGGCTACGTTTGGCCAAGTATTTTGCTTATCCAACTCGTGCATTTCAATGATGACGAGACTTCGTTACGTCACTTTATCTCCATGGAAAAAAAAATTTGATCGCGGGGGATATTGTAAGTGACGGGAGAAGGAAGCAAGAAACAGTACAGGAAAGCCAGGAAGGCTAACCAGGGACCAGTCTGTTTGGCTATAGAAATAAGGTAGTGTCTATTATCACGGCAACCGTGAGAATTACCGTCAGACATTTCTCACGGCAGTCGCCTCCCATTGGCTAAGAACGCTACCCGGAGATTCTATGGGATAAATATTTCCCTAAAAAGCCGTGTTTGCAGCTGCCCCTGTTGCGCTGTGGTGTAGTACTTCGCTTTAAACGAGAACGATCAGGTTCGAGTCCGACATTGCGATGCTTTTGTTTTTAGCTTTCGGAATTTCTCGGTCATCGTGATTTTGTTAATGCTTTTTTTTACTCTGGTTTTTACTATATAAGGAGGTCGACGCACAGGACTTCTGGAATGGGTTTAATTAGGGTTAAAATAGGTTGTGGTCTGTCTCGTTGGGCTGGGTTAGATTAGGTTTGTTGCAGGTTGGCTGGATTTGGGTAGGTTATGACGCGTTCGGTGAGGCTACGTTAGGTTCGGTGAGGTAATGTTACGTTAGGTTACGTTGGGACGTAATATTATTCAGCAAATGTTAATCCAGCCAGCTTTTAAGGAAACTGCCGTGAGAATTTCCCGTAGGTAATTCTCACGGCTGCCGTGAGATTAGACGCAGCCTAGAAATAAACCACGGTAGAGTTACCGTCATCCCATAAGCCAAGCGATCTACGTAGCTCGACGCGAGTCACAGAAATACAACAGCCATCCTTACGGGCCGGCCACTCCTGAGCTGGGTCCGGGTATCCCGGGGCGAAACAGGGGGTGCGGGTGGCACAGTTCTGGCGTCGCCTTGCATTGGAGGGGCCAGCCGCGCAGAAGCCGAGTGTACGGCTGATACGGGTGGTACAAATTCGTTGTCAGCACCAAGGGAAGCACCAAGGAAAGCGTTGTCAGCACCAAGGCCTGGTAACCGTGAAATCATGGTGAGGGGAATACGAAATTCGTGGCCTCGAATCTCACCTGCACAAACATAAAAATTATGGTGATGATTATGATTATAATTGAGTGGAAGATTTGCCAGGGGTAACTCGCGGCGTGTAGTCTGATTGGACCTTAAGATATTAATTTGTTTCCAGGAAAACAAACGCGTAAAATTAAAATCCACTTCGAAACAATCCGGAATGACCCACAAATTACGGATCGATTATATATACAACCGACCTTAATATACGACAAGTCCGATGGAGAAGGTACGCCCCATACGTTCGAACGGCTCCTAACAAGCTCCGCCGCTAGGAACCGGTAGCCTAAGAGAAAAAAAAATCAATTGATACCGGGACCACAAAGCGTGTTTCCAAACGCTTCGTAAAGAGAATTTATTAAACACAGTTACAGCTAGGACCCGCTGTAGTTAGCTACTACACGGGTCGACAAAGCGCAGGATTTACGTAATGTGCCACAGAGGAAAAGGAAGTGAAGATCACAGAAGTTCACAAAACAACTAGTACACCGCACCGAAGGTCCTTTACAATAATATCCGAGGCACGAGACTCAGACACCATAGTTCACGCGTGGGAGTGAACATAAAAACCACAGCAGTTCACAACACATCCGTTCTATGTCCGTACAGAGATGCATGCGCAGCCAGGCTGCCTAAACTGCGCCTTGGCCTCAAACATACAACTCCTTTCAGCACGCAAGTTTCACCTTATTAATAAGGCACGACACACCATTGCACGGTGTTATTGGCAACCTTGATGAAGCGAGTAGACCAACGCATGAGAAAAGATTCTTCACCAAGCGCCACCAGCTCATGCTGCAGATGCTCTATGGCCATTTTTCGAACACGCCACAACAGGGGATACATGGCACGCTGTGGTCGTGCCTGCAAGGCGGCTACGTTGCACAGAGCACCCACGTGACATGTGTGGTGTCACTTCCCGCGCTATTATTTTGAGCTCCTGCTAAAAGGAGCCAACAGTGCGGGCTCTGTGGCCTCGATGTAGATACTGAGTACTGGCGCTGACGGCTTCGGTTTGAGCCCCAGCGCGTTCATCTCTTAGTTTTTATTCGTTGCTTACCTTGTTTTCTAATTTTAATTTTTTTTCTAACTAAAATATGCGTGTTGTTTTTGTAATAATAATGATTTGGTATGTTTTAGGTCGCTTTAGGTTTAGGGCACAGCCAATGACGACGTTTAATTACCTCTCTGAATCGAGCAGATCGACACGTCGTGCGGGTGATCTGTCCAAGCGAAGCGTTTAGAAATACCCGACCAGAAACCGTGCTCACAGGTGAGTAGGGGAAAGCCTTAAAGTAATGAGATAAAAGTGCAGCGTAGGAATCTGGCGGCGCAGGTTAGTGAGAGTTAGTTTGCTTAGGCCTTAACCTCAAAGGCGGGTATTTCCCGAAAATTTAAATATAACATAATGCTTGCTTGTTAGAGTGCATCTGGAACGAGTAGCGTTTAAAACGCCAAAATCTATTATTTTGACGAATGCAAAGCCGAAGCTTCCCGTCATGGCGGGATGTGTTTACACTAAGCTTGCGAATTTTCAAATTTCCATCAGAAAATCAGCGAAGTAAGTTCTAAGTCTTCCGCAAACCTCTAACATAACTACTAGCAGCAAATGTGGACCAAATTTCTACCTCCTAGCTCAAATAATTTTACAAATATAAACGTTTTTTTTAATGGTGAGGGTGGCCGCGTGGAGTTAGGTGTCAAGGCAAGCAAAACAAAGCTGACTGACGTCCGCTACAGGGTGGCTGCTTAAAGGCCATACTCGCGTTATCGTGGGGCTGTTACAACGAATAAAAATTTGTCCTGGCCCACGACAAATTTTTTTTCATCTACGAAGTCTCCGAGGAAGCTGTACATACAGCTTGTCTTGTAGCCGTATGGCTCCATTGAAGTGGATGTCAAATTTTTCTTCGCAACAACAATGATGGAGTGAAGGTCGTTGCGGCTGCAAAGAAGAAGCAACTAGGCTGCAATCTTGAACATAAACCATCGTAATTGACGTGAAGGTTGCGTACAGCTTCGCTACCTTCCAGTCTTACGCGTTAATGTGAGCTTCCTTCATTTTTTCTTAATCGAGACATTCGGCAAATAATACATACACTAAACGACTTTTATCCCACTCAATCGCTCCTGGCTGCTACTTTGAGTTTTATTCGCTCGGCAGTGGCACAGCAGAAAGTATCAGGTTTTTGGAGTACGAGACATGTTGGCCCCCGTCGGTATTTCATACGGTATTCTGGTGGGCATATTGATGAGGCCGGATAACTTGCGTAATCTCAAAGTGGAATGAAAAGAGCTGACTGGCGACGCTGTAGTGATTGTAGGAAAATGTTTTGAGCGACTGAGTGGGCGTCCCGTGAATAATATTTTAGATCTGACGCTTCTTCATATAATTTATTAAAGATGTAGTCAGATAAAAGCTTTTCTTGAACTGAATGAGGTCGTCGCGATATCGGCACAACATTGATCTCAAACCTTATTACATCGTGATCCCGGAAAATTAAAAAAATCAAAGCCCTTCCACTCAATGTGAAACCTGTCGGAAGTTCAGAGCAGTGATTCTCCAAATTGGGCTGTGGCGCCGTTATCCGCTCACTGCTACCACCCATCACGCTCTTCGCCACCCTGGCTGATGAATTCAGGGGAGGTTTGTCCAACGCACTTCAAAATTCCTCCTTCACAGCGCTTCCCCGCCCCCTGCCTAAAACAGCGCTGGCTTGCTTACGGCTTTCTTTGCTTGCTTTCTTTGCTTGAAAAGGTGGTTGCTCAGTAGGTTTAGGGCACTGTTCCTCCCCTTAGAGCGTTTCTGCTATAGGTATTTCGGGCCTTTCATTTAGGTTTCTGGTGTGTTCGTATGCAGCCGATCATTTAGCCAATTTAGAGCGTCAATTTGATTTTAAAACCTAGGGTTGCAGAGGCAGTGTAAAGCTGATGAGAGACCAGAAAGACGGCATGCTTCGGGCGATGGCGGCGAAGAGAGGGAGGGTAGAGACTGGCGGAATGAATTGCCGATGTAGCTGTACATTGAAGTGAAGCATCTATTGGAATGGCCAAGGATTGAGCGAACCCCGCCACACATCACTACGGCAGACTGGTGCGTGGAAAACGTAGAGATGAGTTGGATTACTCATGCTCCAGAATTTATGTTATCGTCGCGCCAACAACACAACACCATTAGAGGTCAAACAGTTGCTGCCTGCAAGCCCTAGCCACTAAAACCTGTATCCCAACTCGACGCGACGCGTAAACCGCGCGCACGACCCTGTATGTTCCGTAGTTACTTAACGAAGTGACTGCGCCACAAGGGCGCTGTATCCAGGTCCCCGAATAAGCTTCCAAGGAGGACGCCCTCATCTGCACTAATTTGCTTTCGAGCGGTCGCACCAACGTCTCACACCGACAAAATCGTGATGTTTTCGGAGTGTTTTTCCCATGGAGATTGCAAAACCGCTACTCTACGAGTTGGGGTTATTTGCGTTGGATGTGTGTAGAACTAGACCCAATAAGGCAATAGGCATTTTAGGAATGATTGTGCAAGGGTACTATCGAGTTTTATAAGAAACTGATGTAATATTTTTGAGAAGTGTTGGTGGCTAAAATATTTTTGACGTTTAGCTTCATTCGGGTAACTAACCATTGTCGTAGTGTTGCAAGGTCACTAAATTACACCTGTTATTGTGCCTCGGCGCGGTGCGCAAGGTTCGGATGTTAAGATTATTTCAACAAATGCACGTACACATGAACTGAAGGGCTTTCCTAAAAACGTGATGTTTCCGCTACGTCGCTTGCTTTGAATGAGGCAACGCCCAAACTGAAGGTGACGCAAATGTGAACTGAACCCGAATGATGTAACCGGCCAAAATGTGTCCAGTCAGGAGGCAATACACAGACATGATATCATTTCAAGAGTACAACTTTAAAAAAGTTCGCGATAGTGTATTTTTAAATTGTGGAAAGAAGTCCGAACCTCTGAACAAAATGCGATTAAAATTACCACCGTAAATAATTGTGGATGTATGGGACTATTTGGTTACTATGACATCATTGACTTAAAAATGTATCTTGTGATTAGTAGATATGTGACAACCCTTCTTCTATAGGTACATTTATTATGCAACGCAAACGTCGGTGAATTCACTGAGGGAAGCTTCGCATTTGAATTTCTTTTTGCGATACATATGAACCTAAACATAACTTGAGATCTTCGTGGATCGAAGCCTGTCCTGGGTGCCCAAAGTCAAGAGATTACGTACGTCGTGACTGCTCTGCTCTGGCACAAATTATTGAGTACCTTGCCGGAAGTCGATCAGACAACTGCATATTCATGGTGCTCTTCTGCAAAGCACATATAGACGGCTTGCTGCGCTATAGCCTGCCTGTTCTGCAGCGGCGGTCACCTCCATGTAAAAAGTAGCTCAATGGGTGCAGGCATAAAAGTCTTCGTACCTGTCTCGGCCTCCCTAAGGCTCATTGTGTGCTGGCACTGTCGCAGAGGCGGGGTGCTTGCCTTTAGATATTCTTAGATTTGCAGGAAGCATTCAAATATCATGAGGCATACGCTACACGCCAGAACCGAATTAATGGCTGGCTATTGTACAAATACAACCAAATTTCGAGCTTCGCAGGAAACTATAATACTATGAACATCTCAGTACTACCCAACGACGACAAATCATGCTATCTCATTTCCCGCCTAGGGACTCATCACCCCTGGGCTAAAATTTAACATTTGACTCCCCTCAAAAACATTATGCCCCTCAATTGCCTCCTTCACATAAAATTGCCCCCTTACATAACATTACCAATACTTTTATACGACCCCACATTTTTACTGATGGCTCATCTACGCCTGACTTCATTTCTTACGAGTCTCTTCATTTAATCAACCGGCAAGCCCTCTCCTACCGTCTTGAGCGCCCAACGTCATACACATCTGCTGAGCTTTATGTCATAAACAAGCACTTCACTACATTCTCAGCAAAGCCAGCACAGTGGGTTATCTTTACAGATTCGAAGACACGGCTACATTCTTCGACGTGCCACTCTTAGACGTGCCAGCTGCTTCAGATACATTCATGAACATGTATCCCGTGAGGTCTCCAGCCTGAATCATATAGTCTGCGTCACCGGGCACCTCGTGATACTGCAGTGGATCATATGACACTGCGGCATCATAGGCAACGAAAAATTAGATGAGGCAGCCAAGAGAGGATTACGACTGTAGAACGTGAGGAGCATTTTGTTCACGAAGCACAATGCCTCGAGACTAGCAAAGGAGCTTGTTTTCAGGGAAAGAAGCACCTTCTGGTCTCTCCCGAAAAACCAGCACCCGTTCCTGCATCAGGTCGATCCTACTTTGTCAATAAGGTTACAGGAGCGAGTTCTACGTCAGCTAGAGACTTTTTTCCATTCGATTACGTCTCAAAGTAGCTCTCACAAATACCTACCGGTGTCGCCTTGCCCTAATCTCGAACCCGTATTGCGACAACTGCGGTTCACGGGAAGCAGTCGAGCATACCTTACTGGAGTGCCCTACGTACAGTTAAGCCAGAAACGATCTCGCACAGAATAATCGAGTGCCTCAACCACAGCTTTCCTAACTGTTAAAAGCACTTCTGGGACAATGGTCACCCCTCGTCTCAGCGTAAAGTTGCTAGCGCATTATTTGATTACCTCCATGACATCGGTGTCGCTGAGATGATATAGGACTAGAACATGCTCACACTATGCAGCCATCTATAGACTTTTACGGTGTTGCACTCATGCGGCAGACCTCTCTGCTTTCCTGTAATTAAGAGTTTTTCTCTTCTTCTTTCGCCACACGGGCCTTTAATGCGCATAAGAAGCGTGTGTCTAGCGGCGGTGTTGACATGAGCTGTTCACGGTTCGCGTACCTTCACTACGTAACGGGGCCCGTCATTTTTATAGGCGAACTATACCAACGGGTTTATATTTGGACAAAGGGTTGAATCGTCGTGTAGCCGGAAACGTGTGCTGCGTTAAAGCTCCGTCGGATGTAGCTTGCAAATGAAAAAGCAGCCACAACCGTACTAATCAAACCTTGAACTACCTATCGAACGTAGGCGTAATTTCGCCAGCTAAATTAAAAAAAAGGCAATCGCTAAAATACAGAGATGCCGAAGAAGAAATTCAGAGCCAATACTGCTATGTGTTGCTAATGCCGAACCATTAAATATTGAGGCCATGCCCGATGAAAGTAGTGTCCCTTTGGGTAAAAGTGACGCGTCGTATAGAACCTATCACATTATACAGAACAGTGATGAAAATGTTGCAACTTTATACACAATTGACGTGGCGTTTTCTCTGTATTCATATGCATACAGCCCGGGTTAGTGGTTTGCTGGTTTCGTGGCTTGCTTCTACCATTGTTATTCGAAATGCATTGTATGTATGCATTATAGTCTTTCATTAGGCTTAAACTTCTTTGATTCATAGAAATGAACTGCTTTTAGTCTAAGAATGTGTGGCTAAGATATATGATATTATGGCGTTAAAGCACACACAGAAAAAGGTGATGTGTGGAGCCTAGCTTACAACGACAAAATCGCTTTTACAAATGCATATCGCCCTCGCCTCGGAGCGGAATATCTCTCGTAAAAGAACAAACTACTCCGCCACCGGGAACAGGGGTACACGCGAAGCTTGTCCAGCCCTGTGAAACCGTTAATCCATCCCTTTGAAATTACTTGAAAACAAATGCCCAGCCCTTGACCTACCGCAACAGAGCCCTCGACCATTCAAAATCCAAACCATTTTCTCTGGACGGCGGGACGCGGACAAGCGCGTTGGCATGTGTTTGCGTACGTGCTCATTCGCATGGCGCGATCTGCGGGATTGATTGCGCAGCAAGCGGGTGCGGCCTGACGGTGCGGGTTTAAAATTTTCAATTATATTTGTTGGGATTGATGCCCTCATTACGCATGGCACTGCTTTTTTTTTTGTCAAGGACCACCAGTCGCAGTTCATGAGGGACGCTTCTGGATAAATTGTGTTCATTCAGTCTCATCTTATCCATTTTTATGTTTTATTTTTTATGTAAAAAACGCGGACTAAGTGCAGTGACAGACTGAGACACAAGAGGCCGCCATCTGCCACATGGCGGCCTCTTGAGCGAGAGAAGGTGCGAGAGAATAGAGTATTGGCGCATGATGGTAACAGCAGCACCGGCAGAGACAGGAGCCAAAAGAAGCTTAGCATAAAAAGATAATGTAAAGGAGCCCAGTGGAAGACAATGAGCCAACGAATATGGCCGAGGCAACAGGCCGTCACCGCTCGCGTCGAAGCTAAGTGTCCGTGTGTGCATCACTCTAGGCGCGAGGGTGTGTGGCTCGGAAATTGTTCAACGGGACAACGTTATGAGACCAAAGTTCTGCTTTGTGTTTGTGCTGCAGAACATGGTCACCGCGAACATGACACCATTCCAAGGAGTATTTCAGTCTCAAGCTTGTCCGCCTAAGAACTTGCAGTATGTGCATTTGTATTGCATTAGTGACCACTTGTACACAACACTTTAAAGGTGCCTAAGTAGAATCAAAATAAAAGTGTGCACGTGTACGTATGTCCTTGTTAGATGTGACCGCCGTGACGCTTAAAAGGAATAAAATTGTGCCATAACTTCTACTTAAATTCCCTACCAATTCTGTGTTATGCTCAAAAGCTTCGGTGGTCATGAACTTCCACGGGGCGGAATGGTGAATTGAATACGGGTTGGGTGATGCCACCAAATTCAAGTTTAGCCAGTATGCCTTGGACAGGCTGTTTACGTTGTAGTAGCTTATGGCCAAAAAAAAATCCAGTCGTTGTAGTAATTAATAGAGAATGTTAATCTTTTTAGCTTGTGATGTGGGAGTGATTCCCTGGTGACGGAATCCCTGAGATGAGCATGCAGCCTTTGCTCTGGAGGCCAGGAGGGACTGGACGTCCCGGTGGCTGCTGGTCAACAGGTTCTCCCACACCTCAAGCTGTATTACAATGCAAGTGGAGTAACGGGTTGTGAACGGAACTGGCATCCGGCAGAGCATTTATTAGGAAACATGCGATGCAAGCAGACTGGGTGACGAAAGGTATGAATTGGTTATACTGCAGAATAGAATAATTGATTGATTGATTGATTGATTGATTGATTGATTGATTGATTGATTGATTGATGATTGATGATTGATTGATTGATTGATTGATTGATTGATTGTAGGGCTTATTGCGCCGACGCAGCGCCAGTGATGGGGCGTGCCCTAGCGGAGATCATGTTAATTTTGACCCCGTGGGGATCTTTAACGTGCCCCGAAATCTCATACACACGGGCGGTTTTGCTTTCATCCCAATCACAAAAGCGGCCACTGTGGTCGGGAATCGAACCCGCGTCCTCATGCTCAGCAGCACAACGATTTAGCTACTGAGCCAGTATCCTCCTGAGTAGCGATTCTTCCTCCTTCGAGAGTGTAGGGTGACGGAAAAAGTGTCATTGGACGTACCGGTAATACCGAGCAATGTCTTGAAAGGTGACGAGAGGTCTCCTCGGGAAGCTGAAGGGAGCGCTGGAGGGCGCCGTCTTGCTGTCGAGGGAGAGAGAAAATGTATCAGAGAGGCGTCCTCATTCCAGGATGTCTGGAGCTTGGGCCGCGTCGACAGCCCTTCCGATCAGGCGGGGCTAACCTTCGAGGCCGAAGCTGGCCAAGGATCTCTCAAGGTGCATGTAAGGTTGGTCTAGGGTAGACTTGTCGCAGCCGCCCACTATGTGTCTGATAGTCCCAGGCTCGCCACAGAAGCGGCAAAGGGGAGAAAAGTGTGTCCGGTCAAAGAGGTGAAGTCTGGTGGGATGTGGGAAGGTGTTGACCTGCAAGGCACGCGATAATCTTTTCTGATCCCTCGGTAGTGATTCCTGGGGTGAAGAGTAGGTTTTACAGGACAGTCTATGATGCTGCGTAATTCCCTGGTACGTGATAAGAGGCTGCATGCGCTCGGGCTCGGCTTCGGCTTCATCAGCGCTGGCTAGGGGGTTCAAATCTCGAGCCACGATGTTGGCGATCTTGTTGCCGGGGATGCCGCTGTGAGGTGGTGCACATACAATCCTGATTAGTTTCGTTGGTGATCTCTAATTGATTAGTCAAAGTGTTATGGTGTGCAGCGACCATTGACATTGTTGCGGCACGGCTGCTGGGAGTCTGAGACAATAATTTTGGCTAGCTTTGTCTGAGCGCAAGGGCTATCGCCGCTTCCTCGGCTTGGAGAGGGCTGTGTCCCGGGATTGAGATGCTGCACCTGTGCTGCTTATTTAAAACAACGATCTGCCATGGCTGTTTTTCTGGGGCAACATGCTTTGTCCGTGCATGCGGTAGATGATGCATCTCTGTACAAACTAAAAATTGTCCGGGCTGTGTCTTCTCTGCGATCCTCTTGATGCATAGGGGGCATATGGCGTGGTAAGTCGGGCAGAAATACGTGTTTCCTAATTTAGTGGGTATGTTTCCAGTAAGGAGAGGTGGGTGGCTGAGTGGGGCCGGCCGCGACAGGCATGAGAGGATGAACCCACCGTTTCGGTTGTTCATAACCTTAATCGTTGGTTAGACAGGTGCACCCCCATTAACTCATTGGCCAAGTTTGTCGACCAAACGCCCTTCCCATCAGTCGAAGAATGGCCAATAGGGCAGGTGAGGCTCCCTTTCGGCAGGGTGAACGTAGCGAGAATACGTTTAAAGTGGACGGCGCCACACTCCCGGATAAGGAGGTTCTACAAGTTTCAGTCTTCGTGGCATAGTTAGGACCAAAGGAGTGCGGGGGTAAAACATTGCTGTTTTTTTCGTTATCGTGCTTATGATGCTTTTCCTTTGCATGCTTTTATTCGGCTCTCACATAAAGTAATGATACGCACGGCCATTTGCCCTAATTCATTCCATACATAAGCTGTTAGCCCAAAGAGGCTTTGAAACGTGTGTATTTAGCGTGTGGAAAATATTCCTGTAAACCTCCCGGCCTGCCTCTAACACTTTTCCCAAGCGAAGGCCATCACGCATTACCTCGGTCCACTTTCGGTGAGGTGCGTTCAAGAATAGGCTGTGGTACGTAGGATGCGTTTTAGCCTCGCATTCCGCAAGCACAGAGATTAAATTCCATTCCATCTAGATTTTATCAAATTGTATTCCTTCCATCTGAACTATCCGCGGTTTTAACAGCGAAATTGTCAAGCAAATCGTTATTTTTGGTGCCCCAATTTGAAAATATAAAAACATTCCAATCATACCTACTTAGGGAGATTGGCCAAGACTTCCGGCATACCCACTAAGGAAGATTGGACAAAACTGGCCAACATTAGCATACCTACTTAGAAGATTGGCCAAGATTGGCCCAAACAATTATATTCAGTGTTCGTCGTAATCCTGGCAACGCTCGCTCGTAACCAGAAAGACCTGTCGTAGCGTGCGACCCTCCAAAGTGATTTCCAATAATGTGCAATGTGATGACCAAGGTGATGTCCTATGTCAAGTTCAAAAAATATAAAGGGAGCTCACACTTATAGAAAAATGATGGAGCAGGGGTCGTTCCGGCAGCGATGAGGAAGCAAATCGGCTTCAATCTTGGACTTAAACCGTCGTGATAGTCGTGAAGGTTGCGTGCAGCGCCCCTCCAAGGTGATGTCCAAAGATTATCTCTTCCGATAAAAGAAGGAAACTCTCACTTATTACACCAATGTTAGAGTAAAGGTCGTTGCATCAGTGAAGAAGAAAGCAAATCGACTGCAATCGCTCACATAAAAGGTTGCAATGGTCGCGAAGGTTGGGTACAGCTCTGCTACCTTCACGTCTTTCGCGTTAATGGGTGGTTCCTTCACTTTTAACACTACTTCCTTCTCGCTTATTCGTGGTGGGTGTTTTTTTTATGCAATTTAGCATTCAATGCTTTCGCCTTAAAAGCACGAAAAAATATTGAGGCAGCTTCGCACTAGTGCCGCGAAGACTGGGAAAAAACCAAAGCTGGCGGCCCCAGCTAGCTTATTCTGGATTCGGCTAAGTTTATGCGTGCTTATGGTTGGAGACTGGGCAAATTTTTCTGCTGCGTTATGATTCCAGACTTGGTCATATTTTCTGCGTGGTGTGGCCGTTACCTCGCAAAGAGCAATACAAACTCAGTAATTCCCGTATGTAAAATGTACGCGACCTCGTAACTCCGGATCTTCTACAACTCGCAGGCGTTTGACGCCCCTTCAACAGCGGAATATTCGGGATTGGACCGAAATCGTTGCATCCGTTCTCGAGAAGCCAGGCGGCTGCTTGCGCGCTGCACTTCCTCTACTTCGGGAGTGACGCCCCTCTTCGGTCGCCGCATCTCTCCCTTCGTTGGAGGCCCGGCTGTTACACCTCACATGAATTTCCTAACTTTCCGCTGAATGTTCTCCACAACAAGCAGGTCCGGATATTTTTGTCTGCACGCTTCCCAATCTCTCCCAAAGTGGACCGCGTTAGGACGCGCTGAAAAAGACGTCAACCGGATTTCCGAAGTCGGCGTCTGTAGCGCGAGCTTTTTTGCGCTTTCCACTCGATGCACGAACGCACGTGACCTGGCGAACAGAAGAGCACGCGAGATATCACGCCACAAACGCCAGGCATAGTGATCTCAAAGGTCGCGAGGTGCCTGTGCATGCGATGACGTCATCGCTCAGTGTGGTTTCCCTGCGCGCGTTCACCGGCCGAACACCAGCTTGAAGAGCATCGCTGTTTAAACCATGTACTGCCTTAGTATGTTAGGTATGTTACGCCAAGCCCTTGCCTACACACCAAAGAAGCAGCCACGCAAGACTTTAAACTCAGATTCATTAACAGGAATTTCGTGATCGGTGCCATATAAATAGTGCCTTTTATAAAATTACCGTTCCCAGTC
Source organism: Haemaphysalis longicornis (assembly GCA_013339765.2). Taxonomy (NCBI): domain Eukaryota; kingdom Metazoa; phylum Arthropoda; class Arachnida; order Ixodida; family Ixodidae; genus Haemaphysalis; species Haemaphysalis longicornis. The sequence continues at coordinate 154,922,119 of CM023450.1, read as the reverse complement.
CAGTAGTGAAGATGTTGAAGCGCCGAGCAGCACCCCTGCGCCCAATTGCTTGGTGATGCGGGTATTTTAGCGACAGAAAGAAAGCTGACAAACAAAAACTCGCGCCCGTCTCCTCTGGAATTTCTCTTACGCTATCATTGCTTTTTTAAGCCTGCAGACGTGCATCTGCAAAAATGTTTTCTATAATATGGCAGGCTTTCTTTAGCGGTGTTAATATGGCTAATCACTATCATCATGATTACAGGGCTCCCAATCAAAGGCCCCGGACTTCTGCACCCCAAAACCCCGTCAGAAATGGAGCCCTCACCTAGACCACCGGCAGTTCCTCCACAGATACAGGTACCAGATGGCGCTCAGCAGAATATCAAGCCACATGTTCCGTCCAATTCGATTACATTTGTAAAGCCCACGGATAAGCGGCTTCTTGCTGCTGGTATTTCTGTGGCCAGCTCGAAATCCGCCGTGGTACCGCGCCTTGCTGGGGGAATCCTTTCGGCGGCTCCTGGAGCGGCAGCGGCACATCAAACTCGTGCTGCGAGAATCACTGCCCGCGGCGTCTCGCCAGTCCAGAAGTCCCCCTCCGCAGGTGCGAGAGCCAAGAGCCTTAAAGCGCGGCGTAAAGTCATCCTCACAGTGATGTCCCTAGTGGTGTTTCTGTTTGTGTGCCTGACTGTGGTATCGTTCTTCGTTGTTGTACTGAACGACCGCAATTCAGACGAGGAAAGGCCACGCACAAGAGCTCCACCAGACACCACTTTGGACCCGCCAGCCTCGTCCAAGCAATGGGGGATGACAAACACCAGCAAGCGAAGGATGATGGAGGAAGATGGGTGGGATTCTGCTCATCCAAGCACACAACTTGAGGAAGAGGACCGCACACAAAGTCCTACGGATTTTAGTCAAGAGGAGACTGCCACTGACGTCCAATCTGACATTGTGCAGGCAGGCTCCTGGTTCAATAATACGCAGACGTCCAGCCATCTAGCTAAAAAGCTGCGCCATCCTGCCCATTAAGCAGGGCGAAATCGATTGCGAACAGAACAAGCCGTGTCAAAAATGCGCTAGGGCGAACGTGAACGACCTTCAGTGGAGTTTCAATTTCTTCAACTTATCAAATCTCAGCTGGACAGGAGGCTGATGTCTCTGTGTTTAAACCACGGAGAAAGAAGTATTTCTTGCTCCGCGGTTTAAACAACTTCTGTTGGAGCCACAATCGGCCAGAATTACCCCTGGCATTTCCGCAGCATACAATAAACATGGTGTGCATTTATATTCGCGCCTTCTCCATTGACCTAAGCTAAGAAATACACCTATTTCTTTCCGCTGTCATTTTCCGAATTCTCATTTTTGCAGCAATACACTGCGGCCGGTGAGGCAGCGAATTCTGGAAAATATTTTAAAGAATTATAGACTGCATTTCTCGAACACCGGTATTAGAGAAACTGTGCGAGTAAGTACACCGATTTGTTTATTGTTAATTTTCCTGTAATGTCAAACTTTGTGCGTTTCGGAACATCAAAACTGCTTTTAGAGGAAAGACGGAACACAAATGCTTTCCCATAGAAGTAATTGGGGTGTTTGTGTCCGTTACAAATCTGGTGCCGTACCCACGTATTGCCATAGTTTTAAGGGGCGTTCCAATAGTGACACGAAATTGCGTCACGTGTTTGCCTTCAACAAAGATTTTATGCAGGCGACAAGTTCTTGTATGTATCTTGCTGGTCTTCCAGCCTGACTGACATTGTGAGATAAAAAATTGACGGTCCAGAGAAAATATCAACTGTACGTTATGAAAAAAAAGCCGTATTGAGAAATGACCGGTAAAGATTAAACACTACAAGTGGAAGAAGCAGTTGCCATGGAAGAACTTCTATGGCGACTGCGGATTTCGCACAAGAGGAGCTAACACTTGCAGAAACCTTCAATTTACGGAACAGAGGTACAAGTAAGATTGCCTAAAAGTACGGCGAAATGACCTAATAGACGGAGAGGAGATACATAGTGAGCAGCGGGCAGTGTCATTTGGGCTGTTTCGGCTTACAGTTTCAACGGGTCACTATCGCGCAGTTGAGTCCGTGATGATGTCGTGGCTCTCACGATCGGACAGGAGCGTACCATCAAAGTACAAGGAAGTGAGTTCTAAACATACGTAACTACAATTCAGGAATAATGCACATGCATAGTGTAGACAGGATTTTTCTTAATTATTCCTATGAACATTCAGGCATCTCAAAGCTACAGAAGTGCGTTAACATTTCATGTATCGGTTCCAATGTCTCTCCGGTCGAATTGCGGACGTCAGCTGTGACGACACACTGCCAACTACTGTATTCAGTAGCATCAATGTACCACGCGTAAATGTGGGGGCCGTAGATCCTGTGCAGGGTTTGTGATTGGACAAGGCGTGAATCTTGGTGAGGCATCGGGATATTGCGGGCCACAGGTGCCACGCTGAAGTGAGCTGATATGTCGTCTTCCAGAGTTGTCTGCGAGGATGGCTCGATGGTTAATGTTGCAGAAACACAGGAATACTGCGCGGTGTGCTAAGCCTCGAATAGCTCCTCGATGGTATTGTGGGTGCCTATGTCGCGGAGGTCTCTGTAGACAGGTATGGGGGGACACCAATGCCCACTCGGATAGTTTTACGGATTACGCGTTGTATTTTTGTCTGTCCAGCCTTTGCGAAATTAAACGGGGTGACGTAAGTAATTCTGGTGATGATAACGACGTGGACAAGGCACAGCAGATTGCCTTCTTTGAGAACCGAATGCGAATAGGCTACGAGGTATATTCATTCCCAAATATGGGTGGCTGCAGCGTTGAGTGCTTGGATCACTGTCATGTTTCATCCGGTCTGTTGGACCTGCAATGCAAGAATGGGGATGTGGACGTCCTGCGTGCAGCTTCAATGCGACCCATCCCTTGTACGGTCTACAAGAGAATTACCGATTACCAAAGGCATATTTAGTGCTACATCGTTATTGCGGTTCTGTCTTCTCTTTCTTCGTCTTTTGAGAAAAATTACTCCAACAGGCAGACTGGACGCAATTCATGGTGCATCTTCTCCTCTGTCGGAGTTCTCCTCCGCGTTCACAGGCTATACACACGCGTCGTAACGTGCGCCCATCATGTCGTATGCATCAGGCTAATTCATTCTTGTATCATTCGGCCAGGCGCCTTCGATATGTGCTCTTGTTATCACTTGCCTGCTGCTCCGGCGACGCGAGTTTAAATCCAACACGAATCCATTTCATTTCCCCTGTAAGCTGGTGCCGTTTACGCGCACTTCGTGTTGACGCCAACGACAACGACTACTGTCACTTCTTTCATTTTGATGAGACACCTGAGGTGAAGCTTTGGCTAAATAAAAACAACGTGGTTGTCGCATTGTTCTATCGAACTGCTCTTGTCCCGCAAACACGTCGCGATCAGAGTCAGGCGGGCACACGCATCCCAAAACAAGAACTGAGCCTCTCTTGAAGCACAATTGTGAAGTGTTCAAAGCAGGCGGTTGCGTGTACTGCGAAGTCTACAGTTGACTGAGCTGCAATTCCCTGCTGTGTTGCAACTAGGTAGTCACACGGTGGCACTAAATGTGGCGTTTGTTTTCTCTGCGCGGCATCTACTTGTGGCAGCATTTGACAATGAAGCCGCACTAACGACACACTAGCAACCGAGCCTCACTAAAAACACCTATATTTCTGAAAGAAAGCGAGAAGCTGACGGGTCAGCTGCTGCTATGCCTGGCCGAACGCTCTGGGGTTGTGGGAGAACTAAACGCTCGTGCAACTAGACTCCTGCGGTGAGCCTCAAACAACACTACGGCTTCTGTGGAGATTATGTTGCCCAGTCAATTGGTGTCAACGCATACACAGGCACTCTCCTGCGCAGGCGCAGAGACACAAGTTTAGAAGTGAAGCATGCCTACACTTCAAAGAGCGGAGTACGAACGCATGAAACAAGCTTCACGCTTCCCTTGCGAAAAACACGCTTGAAAAGAGGCATGAGGAACGGCTTAAAAAACGTTGTGTTGAAAATTGAATGAATGAAGATGGAGCGGCCTTGAGGCCTCGACGGTAAGGTCAGGAGCTTTTGATCCCGAAGTGGCCGAAATTAATCAGGAGCGCTCCGCTTCGGCGCGCCTTGTCGCCTGTTATGCGTCGACGCGTGAAACCCGACAATATAAATAATAAATAAATAAATAAATAAATAAATAAATAAATAAATAAATAAATAAATAAATAACATAAAAAAATAAATAAATGAATAAATAATAATAAATAATAAATCAATAGATAAATCAGTTATTCAGTCAATCAATCAATCAGAAGCTTTTGAACATTTGGCCCTGTCTTGTCTACAAATGCGGTACTTTGTGTTCCCTGCTTCAAATCAACATATCAAAGACCGTTCCAAGTGGGACAGAAAACTTGAGATTCTATGAAGAGGAGAGATAGTATAAAGGTGATAACTGTCATGATTCATCCCGCTGTGCACGTAGGCCACCTTATTTTCTAAAAGAAAAATGAAGGGGGAAGTGGAATGTTTGTTTTAATTAAATATAAGAACGGCGACAACCTACTTGCTAGGAAAAAAATCCAGGTGTTGATTCTTTAAACAAGGCACCAACACCTGCTGATCCTTAAAATCGTGACACGCTATGCTATTATTGTGACTGTATAAAAGAACGGTCAAATCTTTTTTTTTTTGGGGGGGGGGGAGGGGGGGGGAGGGGGAGTCCTGCCTAGACCTAGTTGTTGGCGCCATTCCAACATGTCCACTCCGAAGAAATTACGGTGCTAATCAAGGCAACCTTTGGTGGGGGGTGCTTTTAATAAGCAAAATGTCTCCTTCCCATACGTCTTTCTTAGAAAACGAGCAAAGTGTTCTGATTGGGCACGTGCAGAGAGGGATATATCTGACAAGAGACTCTGCCCGTATCGGATAAGAGGGCGGGGTCGTTAGTATGGAGGATGTAGACATGGGGGGGGGGGGGGTTGAGAGGGGGGAGAGCTCCACCCGCTCGAAGAACAAACGTGGTTATTATCGGTCTTATTGACAGTCTAGTCTTATTCACAAACTACAACAAGTCCGCGAATAAGATTGATGCTAGTGCGCTTTCCCGAAAACGCAAAGGCTGGGCCACAAACAAGTCTTAAAGAAGACTATAGGGATACCCCGTACCTAGATGCGCACGGGAGCTGCTTTAAGGAAGAAGCACGGAATCAGCCGCCAAAAACTGCTTGTTGCCATCGCCCGCGACGGGCATGCGTTTATTTTGAACAAATATTGGAACAATTCAAGAAATGTTGACCATCAGGCGGCGTAATTAGGCCCTGTCACGAATTCGTTACAATGAGCCGCCATCTTTGGTAGACACTAGGGCAGGCCGTCGGGCCTCAAACGCTAGAACAGTGCGCATTTGTGAGTCATAAAGAAAATACATCTTCTTCGCGGCGTGCTCCCGAAACACCCAGTGGGCAGACATGAAAAGGACCTGCAGTGCGCATAAAAGTACTCATGCGGAGGACAAAAAAAAAAGTTCCTGCGTTTTTGCAGCCGCTCCCTTCCATAGCGGCGATTTCCCGTGCAAGCCGGGTGAACTTCCCAAGCGTTGTAGTCCCACACAAGGGCCGAGCGCCAGGCCGGGGAGTCGCTTGTAGCTCTTTTACCGGTAGGTGCCCGGCGCCACCAAGGAACACGAATTCACATGGCGCCTTCCACAGCCACGATGGACTCAACTCGAAACCGCCTGTGGCAGGACATGCCGCCAGACTCTTTCACCCCCGGCAGTGGCACAACGCGGCATGATGGACGGGGGCTCCGCCAGATGGACAAGGGTCAGGGGCCCCTCGATAGGTTTTAGAAGTGAAATCCTCTTTCAAGAGTCCGCACTCGACCAGGCACGCATGTACCCATTACAGAAACCTGTGGGTGTCCGACGGTACCAGGATTCGAACCCAGTACCTCCCGCATATGAGGCGAGTGCTGTACCTCTGAGCCATCGCTGCGGTTCGCTGAACTTGTGGTGTCGGAATTAAATCGCACTGGTTTGCAACCTGAGTCGTGCTTTTCGTCTGGCCATGAATTAAGACGGTTGGTATTGGCTTCGGGGTTATTGTCATGGGATCGGATGCAACGATCACTCCAGCGGCTGGCGGGCGGCTACGGAGACGGAGACTCACGGAGACGGGAACGGTGACACGGCCGCAAGAACCCTGTCTTACTGCAGATGCACTCCGCCGTAAATATTTGCGAGGCATCGACTTCAACCTGACGTGTCGAAAGCACGGAACAGCGTATAACTCCCGCTGCCTCGACGGCAGCGGGAGTTAACGAGGGCTGCTAAACCAGGGCTGCCGCTGTAAACAAAGGCGGGATAGAACTTGGCCTAATGTCGTCGTGCATGCTTTTACGAGCGAAAATTCCTTAAGCAGCCCCGCCACGTCACAAAACACGCGAGAGAGTTTGTGGAGTGCGCGACGGATGTTATTTACCGGATCCCTCTGGACTGCAAACGGTCATACGTCGGTCATACTGGGAGGGGCCTCAATGATAGGTTGAGAGAGCACCGCGCAACTGTGAGTGCGCAGATGGGGGCTTGCCGCTAACCATTTGCGTAGGTGCGGGGGCATGCTCGTATTCATGCAGACGAGCATCTTGTTTTGACGTAGTTGTCAAACTGATAGCGAAGCCTTCGAGGCTTTCGTGATTAACAGAGAGGGCGAGTATTGCGTCAGTGCACCATATTCGCTCCTATCCATCAAAGAAATGCACTTTTTGGTGAGAGAAAGGATGTCTCGTCACCACGCGATTTCGGGAACTGGTGTGCACACGTGTCGGTGAAGATCATGTCCTGTAATGTGACCAGGCATTGTACTTGAATGTAGTGGTCAGCGCGAGTGCAAAGATTGCAACGTTTCATTCCCACGGAATGATGTGTTGATTTGTTTGTTTTCGAATCATGTACATATACGCGTGTTTTCTTGTTCCCTTTTGCATAAACCAAGTTGAAGTCAGGAGTGTGTTCATCTGTTCTTCTTCGTCCGGTGTTAAAGTTCGCTAGAAGTATGTGTTCATTAGTCAGTGAACAACTCACACAACTCCCCTCTTTAATTGTTTAGCTTAACCAATCACACCTTAACCACTCAATTTGACTGGTTAGCACAATCAGCACTAACCGATACAGCCTAACTACGTAAGCGCCAGTTTTATTTCACTCTCTTCTCAATTGCGTATGAAGACGAAATAGTTTTGTTCATTGAGAAGCTTGAGCCGAGAGGGACGATCTCGAGTTGTTACGATGACCGACGACCGATGCTGAATTAGGGGGGGAAACAAGACTTCTTTTCTTGCTGCATATTACATTTATTTTCCAGTATTTGCTTCATCCAGACAGAATGACGGGTAGCCACTCTGTCGTAGCATCCTGTTCGATAGAGATCTACACTGAACTAGATCCCTCTCGAAAAACAAAGGACCCGCCGTTGTGGCTCGGTAGCTAAAGCGCTGCGGAGCAGCGCTGCTGAGCACGAGGATGCGGTTTCGATCCCAGGCAGCGGCAGTCGCTTTTAAAGACGATAATATTATTTGGCAACTTAACCCAGAAATTTTGGTCTGTCTGTTGTGTCTGTCTGTCTGTCTGTCTGTCTGTCCGTCTCCCCCGCGATACGTATGTGGTGCGGGGTTGGGCTTTTATTTTATTCTATAGCCTTTACCTTTGTCTGTCCGTCTAGCCTGCTATACCTAGATGGCGCAGGGCTGAGGCACTTATTATTTTATATTCTTTTACCTTGCCTCACAATATCCATGTCTGTCCGTCTGTCTGTCTGTGACTCGGTTCAGCCACCCGGCTAAACTAAAATGTACACTGCGCAATATATAGTCTTATATACTCACAGCCAAATGTGAGCGTCTAAACGCGGTTTATATGTTCATACTTGTCAACTTTGTTGAACATGAAGAAGACATAACGCAAATATAAGACCGAAAATTCTTACACTAGAGATTTTTAGTGTTCCTTTATTAAAGAATTTATGAATGCTTGGTTTTTCGATAGCAAATGACATTCTACATCTACTGCAGAAAACCAACCGCCGCCTGCTGTTGCCCGCGCCACCTACAGGCGGCATATGAAAAAAAGGGCCCATCTCCCCGCGAGGGGACTCGAGTAAATGCGTCGCATAGGGGGTGGGTGTATTGCGTTAACGTTTAGTGTTTGGTGAGTTGGTGGTAGTGAATGCGTTGTATCAGCAGCTTCTTGACGTAGTTTGAATGAGTCAAGGATATAAGGCGCGTTCGTAGCCTTTCATTCTGTGTCGGTTTTGTGGCGCAGTGGGAAGAGCACCATGTACCTCGCGTTCCGCCCACAGGTAGTGAATGCGTTGTATCAGCAGCTTCTTGACGTAGTTTGAATGATTCAAGGATATAAGGCGCGTTCGTAGCCTTCCATTCTGTGTCGGCTTTGTGGCGCAGTGGGTAGAGCACTATGTACCTTGCATTCCGCCCGCAGGGTCGTGGGATCGAAACCAGGCGCCGGTAAGTATTATTTTTTATATAGTGTAGGGGAGGGGTGCGGACCTGTTGTTGAGAGCGAGGAAGGTAGCGTGATGCGGGGAGAGGAGGAGTGGGGGAGAGGGCGCACCTGGAACGGCTGTTGCGGACGCCGAGGCACGCCGACAAGGCCGGGTGACATCGTGAGTTACAGAAATGCTCTGCATTTAAAAGCACGTGGCAACAGCAACGAAAGGTTCCACTAGGTAGGTTCCAGGTTCTGCTTGGAACGCACGTGAAGCACGGCCACGCGGTTCTATAAACCCTTCAAGTCGGCCGCCTCGATTCACGCGCGTATCATCGTACTGCAGCGCTGGCATCGAGGAACCGGCCTGTAGCATGTGGAACGCGGTAAATTCCAATCGCCTCGAGCAAACTCTTGGTGTGTTTACCTTGGGATGAGCGCGACGGTACCAGAAGAGCATGAGAGGTGAGCGGGAAAGCAAAAGGGGTCATCTACTTTGCGAATGTCTACGAAGACTATCGTCTTTTGACGACATTTACAACGGAAGGAGCAGATACGCGGCCAATTTTACTGACCGAGGCGAAAAGCAAATACGCCCATGTGTACTACGGCGCGCCTCATCGTCTGCGTTGCATCGGCGCGTTAAACCCTACAATCAATCAATCGAAAGACCCGGGACGAAACCCGGCGCTCTGGTTTTGACTCCAAAAACAACGCCTACAAAGAGGCGCTCATAGACGCGGCGGCCGCTTTTCTGAGTGTTTTTGCTACGAAGTATCGTGGCTCATCATTTGCCGGAAAAGCTGAAGTTCACAGAGCGAGCGCCACAGCCTTTTTTTTTTAGAAGCACCAGTGGTGCTATCCGAGCCTCTTACTTAGAGAATCACGGCCGCGTGCACCTGGCGGCTACATTGGTTTCATTGGGAAGGTAGAGAATCGGGATGCCGTGAAAGGAGGTCGACAAAAGGAGCTCTCCATGCGCTCGGAGGGTGCAAATCAGCCGTTTTTCACAACGCTACTGCGCATGCTCATGGCCATGGCGGAGGAGGCCGGAGACAGTCTAGCAGGGGTTGGCCGGGCTGCTTCGCGGTGATTCCACTGCTGTCTGCGGCTGTAACTGAGCCCATGTAGTGAAAGCATGCGGCCGGGTTCGACCCCCACGGAGCAAACAAAATGCAGTACGTTTTACAAATACAACTGTCGGCCAAACCATAACATTAAGGGTGAAATTTTTGTTTCTATCGGCACACGCCAACCCCGAAACGAAAGTGGAGCTCTCCGCCACGGCACCATGCATGAACGCCCCATTCTGCGTCCCGTCGCAGTCACACCCGGCATTCACACTGCCGCTGACGATAACCTGCTGCCACGCCAAACGCAAAGATCGCCTTGTCATATTACTACGACGACGACACGAACACAGTGGCCCACCGATTGTTGCATAGCACGACAGGCTCGTAAAGTCAACGAAGCGAACGTAGAGTCATGGACAATTCAAATGCAAACGGCGGAGCGCGTGGCCGAAGATACCGGTGCCGTCACCTGGCAGCGGCCGTGGAAAACTCACGGACATGCGCAGTTGAGATGAAGGGAGCGAGGCTGCGTGTCCCACTCCGACATGTTGCCCTCTGCTCGCTCGCATGCTTGCTTTGTCGCCGCGCCGCAAGAGCGCTAAAATCTGAGCTGTTAGCGAGGCGGCGCAAGATAGTAGGCAACTGCGGTTACTCAGCGCTCGACGCCCACGATCGGACCATAGAGTTTCTTAGAGTTTCTTACAGTATACACTAGAGAGGAATCTGGCGCTAGCGTCTATGCGGCTCACATCAAGGTCGTCTGTGTCGTCATGGACCGCCATTATACATCGCTCTCGCCTTAGTTTCATCAGTGGCTTGGATTGAAACGTTTTAGTGACCGCAAATTTAAACAAAGTGCCACAACAACGCGAAAAATAGTGATCAGTTATGTAAGTGAAAAATAAAAACAGGCTGTTTTAAAACTAAGAAAAAAAGAAGGAAAGCGTATTTTTGCCGGAACGGTTGTGCCTGCTATTCCGTAGGCCAAGGTTGTGGTTACGAACAATGTTATTATTTGGGGGGTAACTCATTAGAGAATGTGATTTTATTAATTTTACCATTATTTTAAAAAATAAGTTGTTTGAAGAGTTTCGAAAGTTTTTTGAGCGTGCCTACGAAAACGTTGCCTTCGTGGTGAACCGGTGCACCGCGACCGCCAGCTAGTTTAACAAGAAAAATGAAAACATGGCGTTAAACAGACGTGGATGGTGACAAGATAGGACGCATACAAGCGCCCGTATCTGCCGTATCTTGTCTTCGTCGAAATACGTTTTGTTTCTTCTTTTCGTCGGCTATAAATCTCGCGGCGGCATATTACCCGCTTAGTCATACGTCCTTCGACTGCGGCATGACCAACGTCACGTGCGATCACGCATTGCCTGCTGTTTCACTGAACACGGCTACCACAGAAGCGGGAGGATTTCGGCTTCCTTGTAGCTCGTAAACGTGTGAATGCATAGTGAAGAAAGCAAATCCCCAAAACCGCTTAAGAATCCAGTTGTCATGCCAAGCCCAAGCCAAAAAGGGTGTCTTCCCACGAACCCCCATGACGACATGGCTTACGAGGCGCAGTTTCCTCTCTAGTATACTTACTAAGAAACTCTATGGATCGGACGCCCCCCGCCTTTGCCAGCGTCACATAGCTGCGCGTGCGTGGCGCAGTGACTCGAACCAACGGCGACCATTGGGACTGGCCCAAAGCCATGTTTAGTGCAGTAAGGAGTTGATCCTGAGGCGTCGCATGCATGCCACAAGACCAAAAGAAAATAATTAGCCCATGGGCAACGACGTCGTAACTCGGTTTATTTCGGCATCTAGCAGCCGCACAGTGCCGAGGCATACAGATCGCAGCATGTGCTTTGTGCCAACAACAACAAAAACAAATGAGATGACGGTGAGCGACAACCCGAAAACTGCCAATTAGCCGTGGCATTATTCCAAAAAAATGTTAAAAATGCAAGTGTCATGGCAAACAGTCACCGGGATAGGCAGCAGCCCCTGGACAACAAAGGCAGTGGCTGGAGCATTTTTGAGACACTTCAATACTTGGGGAAGTCCCCCTTGGCACACACAACAGCCAACACACGTCGAGGAATGCTCTCCAAAGGCGCGCCGCGAGGTCGGTAACCCGGAGGCGCTGCCACTCCTCTTCGACAGCTTGCCACAACGCGTCACGCGAGCCGCCCTGTAGCTGTTGGCTGCTAAGGGACTTCATTGCTCCCCACACGTTTTCAATTATATTCAAGTCCGCCCCCTTCGGTGGCCACTCGATCACCATCACGCCTCGCTTCTTCCAGTAGGTGTTTTACTGGACCGAGCCATGTGTATCGGGCTTCGGTCATGCTGCAAATAATACAGACCATCCGCGAATGGACCATCGAGGGCGTAGGCTATCACCACGCTGTCAACGATGTCCTCGTAGGCAGCCGCGTTGAAGCGGCCCTCGAAACGAACTAACGGACCGAGGCCATGGCTTGAAATCGCACCCCACACGCTAACGGCGCACCGGCCGCTACGTGATATCCGCTGCACGTTACACGACTCGAATCTGAGGAAGAAAGAAATCGCAGTAGGTTAGTGCCGATATCGTTCAGACGTTTGTTTATCTCTGGGCCACTGTCGACAGATGCACCCGACGCACAATTTCGCTCCGGGAAAGGCAGTGCTGTAGGCAGCTAAATGACTGCACATGCTCCGCCGTCGTTTTTTCTATTGTGAGTCACAAAAGAAACTTGGCGCCCAAGTTTGGGAGCGCAATAGTTCTGACTGCTGGCGAGGGCTGCGCCGAACAAAGATATGAAATGACTGCACTACAAAACGCGTGGTGAGTGGCAACAAACCTTCACGTATACGAACATGCAAGCAACCCGAAAGCTTGTCGTGGGCTCGTTTGCCTGGTCTATCTTATAATTATATTCGCACTATCGCTGTATAATCTATTACTATTTGGTTTTAAAAGAAAAGGAAAAACATTTGCATCACTCATACCTGGTTTTCATGGCCCTCCAAATGCGTTGGCGCTGGTCCCAACGGCTTGAAAATGTGGATTCGTCCGTGAAGAGAACACAGCTCCAGTCTTCCGCCGTCCAGGTTGCGTGGTCTTCTGCGAAAAGCAGTCTCGCAAGCTTGTTCGCTTCGGATAGCTTGGGCTTTCTAGCAGGGACACAGTTTTCGTGCTTGCCGAAGGTCGAACTCACACTTGATTTGTTTAGACGTCAGGGATGGCTTTACTGCCGCGGCGGCCACGATTAGCACGTCTTGCTCACTTGTGGTAGCCCGTGGTCTGCGTCCTCGGGGAAGATTCTCGATCCGGCCCTCATCGCGGAACGCTTGCAGGATGCGATTCACGGTGCATAGTGGTCGTCCTGTGGCTTTCGCAATATCGCGCTGCCTAATACCTTCTTGGAAGAGGTCGATCATGCGCAGTCGATCTTCCTCCGGACGCTTGGCATGGTCGGTTTCAAATGAGGGCATGGCTGACGGCCTCTCCGCATTTATACAGTTTTGTTGACACAACAGCAACACCAGGAAAAGGAAACCTCCATTCTGTCCATCAAGCGAGGAGTGAGACAGCGATGCGATAAGCGTGAGCGGTGGTAGCGGTGAGCGGATAACTGCGCCACAGTCCATTATGGCGAATCACTGTTATGCACTTCCGACAGCTTTCACGTTGAAGGAAACGGTTTTAATTTTTTTCGGTGGCATGTATGTATTGTTCTCGCCCTTTATAATGAAATGTCCAACCAAGTCAGGATAAGTCTGTGAAATAGATTGCTGAACGGAGGGAAGTTTTCTGTCTTATCGCTTTCTTATTCAGTGTCTCAGTCGCGGTCTTAAACGTTTCTGGAAAGGGTCTACGAACCTAGCGAGGATAGGGCCCCAATTGGCCTGCCACTAAGATTAGACCGCCAATAAGAATGTCTTATCAGCTTCGAGCAAGTGGGCCCTCGTCGGTGTAACTAAGCTTCCCATGTATTTTGCCGATCTCGGTGCTCGAGGAGTCTTTTAGGCCTGATCGATGTGTTCCTGCGCTATATTTTCATGCGGAAGGAGGCAAACCTGCTCTTGAAGATGAACTATCGAAGTACCATTAAGGAGACCAGTGATAATACGGAGTTGCTCGACAGAAGATTTGCAGAGCCTGGGTGTCTTTTCAATGAAGAACTTAGGCTTGGTGCCGTATGTGATGGCTATATTATTTATGGCCGGGCTAGTGTTTGCATGACCTTTATTCTACCTTCCTTTATTCTTACCGGTACTCACCTACGGGGCAGAAACTTGGAGGCTCACTAAGAGGGTTTAACTTAAATTCAGGACGACTCAGCGAGCTATGAAACGGAAGATGATAGGTGTAACACTAAGAAACAAGAAGAGAGCGGAGTGGATCAGGGAACAAACGCGGGTTAAGGACATATTAGTAGGAATCAAGGCAATTTTTTTAACCTCCTTGGTAGAAATTAAGAAGAATAAATGGACGTGGGCAGGGCATGTAATGCGAAGGCAAGATAACCGTTGGTCATTAAGGGTAACTGAGTGGATCCCTAGAGAAGGCAAGCGTGGCAGAGGGCGGCAGAAAGTCAGATGGGCAGATTTGATCAAGAAGTTTGCGGGGAGAAATTGGTCACAGTTAGCACAGCACCGGGGTAATAAACCCTATGGAAAATGCGCCCCGCCATCTCACGTCGACTCCGGTAACTAGGTCCGCCATTTTGGTACGGTCGTTTGGAGCCGAAACCAATTAGCAAAACATAGAAGGCAGGCATTGACCGCTCTTGGTGATGGCCTACAATGCCGGAGCATTGCTTTATGCTGCAGTGCACGCAATGCGGAAATACCGGTCCAAATGCAGAAAAGGTACGTGAAGTTCCACGCTTTTGAGCGAACTTTCTGACGCGAACTATGCCGGCGCGAGCAACCTTTGTGACACGCTGGGCGCGGTGCGCTGGGAGCGAATATTTGTCGTTGGTTCGCTAAGCGCGGGATTCCGTAATCGCTGTCCGGATGAAAAATACAGCTGCGTTGGAGTTCTGTGGTCCAGCCTTTGTATTCTAAATGAAGCCTGAGCGTGCGCCACCTATTCATGCGACTGACAGCGGCGCTCGACCGGGAAAACAGTACCACACGTTGCCAAAATTAGGCTGTTTCTTTACTCGTCGCTGTGGCTCTGCGCCCGCTTCATTTCATTGTTAAATGGTACAGCTTAGCCCCTACACGAGCCTTTATCTTACCTAGGGCTGTAAACAAACTTTTCTTGCCGCACTACGCCGTCACGCGCGGTTGAAAATTTCCTCTGTGGCGGGCGCGCACGCTATGGGAGTGAGTTGTTGGTTTCTTTTACGTTGCGTTTAGCCGGGTGTCGTTGCAGAAGTGGCGTACACTGTTTTATGATGATGTACGGTGAAAGATTCGAGCTTTTGCACTTGGTTCCCGATTTGCCAGTCTGAAAGGTTTGTTGATACGTCAAGGTAACTTGGTGCCCATTGTCGTTTCAGCCACGATGTATTTACTGTCGAATATTTTGCGACTAAAATACACACTCACTCCTCTATTTTGTCACATGCTGCATGCATGCCTCTGACGTAATGATAGTGGCCATTGATGTAGGTAGCTGAGACAATTTAAAAGTTTTATTAAAAAAAATGAAAACGGCCAGAGTTGCATCAGGCCGCCGCGCATCATCTTGAGTGCTTTTGCATTTTTGTATCCACAGTGAAAATCCCAGTAAATTAAACTACTTCGCTGATTTATAACGCATGCAGTATAGGAAACTGTGGATATAAATGGAACAAAGGGAAGCATTCGCGCACCCCTGCATGCCGCGGTCTAGTAAACACGACGTTGCCCAGCCTCTGCGTGCTCGCGAGATGACCACGGCGAAATGTGGTATAAATGCTTGCTGGTAGCTGATAGGCAACCCTTCAGGTGCCATGCCAGTCCTTGTTTCTGACACTGTGGGGGCGAGGCCAGCACAACTGGGGCCAAAAAAAACCATTCCCAAGGCTGCCAATTTTCTCCCAAGCGCCTGCACGGCACTTTGTTGCTGCTCGCATTGCTCCTGTACTCGACGTGCATTGAACAGACGCATTGGCAAGGGAAGGGAAGGGCCATTTTCTCGCGGGCTTCTCCAGTCAGTGTCTTGGACACTCGCTGGCTTGATGCCCTGCTGTCTCGGACGTTCCCCACTGTTGTGGCAGCTCAGTGCACGCAAGCTCCAGGTGGCGCCGCTTAGAACCTTCTGCTTGCAAGAGGGCGAGTAGGTGCACAGCAGCCAGATGTGACTTCATGCTCCACTGCAACCCGCCGGGAACTCGCACGCTGCCTCCACAATCGCCCCACTGTCCGTCTCAAAGGTGGGCACACAACATAGGGCCGGCCACTTTTCTTCTGGGAGCGAAAGCAGCTGCTGAGCAGATGGATGAGGCCTAACCTGCAAGAACAGAGAGAGTAACAGTAAACAGCACTCAGTGAATAACAGGTCTAGTCAGCTACAGTTTATGGTAAAGGGACAGAGCAGAAAGAAGTGGCCGCAAGGAACAAACTCAAAATGACCAGATTTTGTGTCTTGCTTAACACTGTTGCAAGGGCAATAATGTACACCTCAAACAGCAATGATGCAAAGTTGTTTGTCAAGTTCGAGCGTGCAAGTATCCCTGCATGCTTTGTTAATGCATTTTCAAGAGAAAGAAGTTTAACATTTAAAAACCTCACCGTGGGTAATGATACCAGTACCCGCATAATCGTGTTCGTCATAACGTAAGCAAGCAATAATATGATTATCTAGAACTCACTTCCAGAACCTTTCGAGATAAACAGCTAAAAGTTCGGTCTATACCGATGACCCATCGAATTAAAAAAAATCTTCTAGTTCAGTGAGTTCGAGCTAACGAGGTTTTACTGTATTATCTATTCGTGCACACCAAAACATGCGCTTTAGAAACAAACACAACCCCCCTATCAACAAAAAGGAGAATAAAGACACACAAACAGATTTTTGCGGCAGAACACGCGCAATAAATAATGAAAATACACAAAAAAAGAAATTTCTAGGCGTATGTGCGCTTTTGTAGTTGACTTCGCCGCAAAGCGCGATTGCTTTGCGGCAGATGCGCGGGCGGACGACCGTCACGGAAAATGGCCGCAACCTTTCCGTAAACATCTTCGCCAAAAATCATCCCGTAAATTCGATGTACAGCATAAGAAAATACCTAATCCACCAACTACCGGTACGGTCTGGAAATCGTCGCTTTCTTCTTTCAGGGTTACTGCAACAGGGTCGCCGCTACGCATTTGCATGGTTAACAACGGTGAACAAAGTGCTATACAAATGCTCATACCGGTTAACTCGCGTCAAGTAAAAAACAAAGAAGGATTTACTTACGGCGAGTCGCACGTGTTTGTCTGCCCCGATGAAGGCGAGCAATTCTCCTCGGTTGCTAGCAGTGTTGCCATCGCTAGGCGTCAGACATCCGGTAAACAGCAATGAGAAATCTGCCAGATTCCGCTAGATTCTAAAACATATCCGCTAAATTTTCCACTAGGGCCTATTTTTTTTTAAAACAAGTGCAGTTTCGTATGATAAATACCTTTACCATTCTTAAAAGCTCCCCAAAACCATGAGAGCTAAAATAACATATAAAAGAGTCTTCCAAGGAGTCTAACTAGAACACTTGAGGCTTCAGTGCTACGGTGGTCGTCATTGGTCAACCTTATCAGAGATGAGGCTAAAAGCTATAAATATTCACACTGGTAAAAAAAATGAACTCACAGGTCGACGAAAAACACATCGAGGTCTTCGTCGGCGCTGGCGTCGTCTGATACCATCTCCACAGGACCGCCGGTACTTGTTGAGGGACCAGAAAGGTCACTTGGTTGCACATACGTTGCAGATGTCCCGGTTCCACTAACAACTGCTGCGGGAATTTCGTAGTCAAAACAACTTTTCGGGTATTGTTTCAGCCCCGCTCTTACGACGAGGATGGTGTATGTTGTTTCAGGCTTCAGCTTGTTATATATGTTAAGCTGACTAGACGTCATCTCTACTTTGGCATTTGAATACGGCAGCACGAGCATCGACATGGCAAATCCGGCTAGCTCGGCGAACGGGTTTTCGCCGCAGGCGTCCTTGTAGGAGTGAACTTCACACCAGAACGACTGCGTGGACGATATTTGCTTCCAGTCCGGGAGGGTGATTTTACTCCACTGGTTTTGAATTTTTTCGATTGTCTCAGGGGTCACTGCCATTGCTTCCAGCAGAGGAATCAATGGCTCCTTCACGACGCACAAAGCGTTTCCGACCGATAAGATCTACGTTTTCTGGAGAACTGTGATGTTGTCGGGAAGCGCTGTCTGATTTCATCTACTAGCGTGGTAATAAACCTTATGCAGCTTTCTCGCATCAAAGCTTCATCTGCGAGAGAGAACCCGTCGGTCCTCTGAGCTTTCACGTTGTCAACGTACGTCTCAAACAGGTAGTCCAGATATGCCTTAAGGTTGAAGTGGTCCTCAAGTCTGCACGTCAGAACGTGAATCTGCTCTGTCGGAATTACGACTTTTTTAAATCAAGCTTGAAAGTAAATTGATGAGGTCTTTCAGCAGCTTTGTTTGATCCGCATCTTTCACCTCGAATGCCTTGGTAACCTTCTGAACATCTGCCAGAATCGGTCTCACAAAAAGTACCCCTGTTTGATCTGGTTTTCGTACATACCATAGAGCACCTCTGGCGCATAGCCCTTTTCAGTCCGCCTTGCGATCTCGAAGTGCGCCTTTAATTCGGTCCACTCGTCTACGATCCTTGCATACGGCTATTTCGAGGGATAGCCACCGCGTCCTGCACTCTTGCACAATCTTCAGTGGTTCATCACCGTCATTCATCAGACCAGAGCTTCTTGTACGCAATTTTCCGGGCAGGGGATCTTGCGAACCAGTTGTGCGTTTCGCTTATTAGGTATTCTAAGTTTCTCGGCAATGCTTCCGCTGTAGCAGCCGACGTGGCTAGCTGCAAAGAGTGGCAGACGCAGTTGATCAGTAGAAGGTGGGGAGCCTCAGCTTTCAACTTCCCATGAAAGCCATTATTGATCCCTTTCAGAAAGCTCGCTTTGTCTGTCCCTGAGCCTCTCATCCTTTCCAGTTTAAGACAGTACTTCATGAGAGTGGACTTCAGGGCCGCCACAATTTCATCTGCCGTGTACACGTCCAAGGTGCACAAGTAAGGAATGTGGTCACGATCCTTGACTTGGTGACACTGTGACAGTTGATAGAAATGGCAAGGAATTTTGTCACACTGATGTCGGTCGACTCATCAATGATCAAGCTGTAATAGCTGTCCCCGATGTCCTGTGCCAGCTCTGCCTTGAAGTGTGGGCCAAGAACGTTCACAATCACGGAAGCGCACTTGGAGCGGTGCATTTGATACGCTCTTGCAGCATCGCTGTCAAGAAACGACTTCTTATAGAGTTGGCACGTGATCGGCCAGTCATAATTGAAGAATGTTCGGCGATAAATTGAGCAGTTCTGCCCTCACCGTGGCATTCCCTGGTTGGACTTGACTTTTTGTAGTGAAGCCCAGTAGCTTCTGGATTGAAGAACTGCCAGCCAGTTCCCTATGCTTCTTGCTGTTCGCATGAGTATTCAGGTCTGAATATCTGCTGTTTAGGTGACTGCACGCCGCAACTTTTTTGCCGTCAACATACGCTTTGCATTGCAGCCATTTGCTGAGCAAGGGATCCTTAAACCACTCCGTCCTGAATTTCTGCGAATATACCACTTTCGGCATAACTCAGGAGGAAGTAGAGTCAGGTTACACGGAGAATAAAAAGAACAATTTTCCGACTCAAGCAGTCGGACGTCTCCCTTTGTTCTCAGCAACTTCGAACTCAAAAAAACAAAAAGTGGGTGTGGCGACTGCTTCGCCAATCGCCTCGTTTCCCGCCGGGACTACAGGTATTACAGGCGCCCCCTGCCGCTTGCGGTGCAAACAGCGAGCCCGCTCCATGCACGATAGTGGACTCACTGTTTGCACGGCAAGCGGCAGGGGGCTCGCAGAGTCCACGGAATGGTAGAGTTCCTGTCTATAGCTCTCCTAGGGGAGCAGAGTTGCGCG
This sequence comes from Haemaphysalis longicornis, assembly GCA_013339765.2. Lineage (NCBI taxonomy): Eukaryota > Metazoa > Arthropoda > Arachnida > Ixodida > Ixodidae > Haemaphysalis > Haemaphysalis longicornis. The sequence continues at coordinate 154,902,429 of CM023450.1, read as the reverse complement.
TCCATCCGCCATCGAGTTCCAGGTCATGCGGGAAAGCCACCCGTCTCGCATGTACGAGCTGCCGGTGGGTGTTGTGCCAGGGGCAGCGGCGAGGAGGAGTGGCGAGAAGCGCCACGGATTAAAAGTGGCGCACGATAGTCCGCTGCTTATCAGCTACGCCGCTGCCGCCGCTTCCGCAACCGCCGATGCTCAGTTGAGCAAAACTGACTGAATACGGGGTCTAGTGCGCAGCACTGAAAGCGGGCTTTCCTGGCGAAAGGGAACACGCGGCATATGGCAATCAGATGCGCAACTCTTGCGCTAAGCGATATACAGGAACTCTGACGGATTGGTGTATCGCAGCTAGTCTGTCATGTGTTACTCAGAAAGCGATCGCCGCTTTGAAACCCCACGGGTTTGTTGGTCTGAGATAGGCGGAGCAAGTGAACAGGAGCCCTCCTACCCTCGGAAGTTAAACAATTTCTGCATTTTTAGAGGACACGGAAATAGTTTCTTGGAGGACAATGTTGAAACGGGGCACTGCGTGAGGTATCCGTCAGACATCCGCTATTTATGAAATGGCCCGTCAAGAAATGCACTAGCCGCTAGACTAATTTTTTCCCCGCCAGAATGAAATAAAATCCGCCAGATTTGGCGGAAAATCCGCTAAATTGGCACCACTGGTCAACTTGCTAGGCAGCATGCCTGCTCGGCTGCCACTCGGATGGGTCTTTGGCGCGGCACCCCGAGTGGTATTAGTCTTCAGACACAGTCGGCAGCGCAGACAAGTCCTTCGTCCACAATCCGCGGACGGGAGCCGGAAAACGCCGTCCACTTTGAGCCATACCGCGTTACCGTCACCTACTCTTCCACAGTAAACAATACGAGACTTCCCGATCGGCGCCCATACCAATATGACCGACGGTCTCGTTTACAATCAGTGTTGCTTGATCACCAAGCAATCTCGCATAAGGTCTATTGGAGATTAATGGGACAGGCCTTTGCCCTGCAGTGGGCGTAGATAAGCTGGTGATGGTGATGATGATGATGATTCTACCTGCATGATACTTAGTTGAAGGCGGTGCATGGTATGCATCATTAGTGTACATTGATCTCGAGGTTAATTTATCCACGCAGATAGGCTGTTTTTTGTGCCCATTTGGCATCCCGGTCAAGGCTACGGGGTTGAGAGATGCGACGACTGTCTGTTCGGCAATGTGTTTCGGGCGGCTTGGTCACCTTTTGCTGGATTTTGGACTTAAACAAATAGAAACCCAGGTTTGCTGGACGGACAGTGGCAATGGGCTGCTGCGATTAAAGAATTGCCTTGTATTCTTGGTATCATTACGGAACATTGCTTGAGCCGCTTTCTTTTTTCTCTGGAAATTATTTCGAGGAATGACGTATCTCTCTACTTCGCCCTATAACGTGGTGTCCTACATGTCCTAATAAGAAGAACACGTTGTGCCTGGAGGCCGAAATACATTCCTTTGTGACCTGTTTCAAAATCCAAGGACACAGCGCATTACGTATTTTGGCTACTGCGACCAAGGAGGGGATGCCCGGTAGAGGATGTATGTTAGCCTCGTAGTTTGACGTGTGGGAATGGAATCCCAAACCTCCAAAGTTTTTCTTTTAATTTTATCATCCTTCATGACCCTATTTTGGTCACTCCGGCACTGGATACCGGTGTTTTGCGTAAAAGTGTATTTAATGCTTCCTCAGTGACACCATCACACCCTTGTCGCATGACATAATTTTTAACTCAGGCACTGCAGCGATGGAAACATCGGGATGGGCCCCGTCAGTATAGTGACGTAACTGTAGGAAACATGTTAAACTCACGGCCACTGTCCCTATGGTCAATTTCTTGCTCATCCGGACATTTTGAAAACAAAAAGATGGGAAATGAAAAGAATGCCCTCGTCTGCGTCCTTTCTCGTTTTCGCTAGGTGGATCAGACAAATATTGCTTATTCTATATTTGCTTTGCTTTCGATGAGGTATTCATCTGCAAAAATGTTTCGTATTCCATGCCAGGCCGCAGTAAGTGGCACAATCACTGTCATCACGATCGCATTGGTCCCAATCGAAGGTACTGGTCTTATATTCAGCACAACCCCAATCAAGATGCAGAACCCGTCTAGACCGCAGGCACACCCGCGACCGATACAGGTACCAGACGCCTTTCGGCATGGTATTGAGCCCCAGTATGCAACCGACACGAGTACATACTTGAAGCCCACAGATAGGCGACTGCTCGTTGCTGCTATTTCGGCCGGCACCTCAGAATCCGCTTCAGTCCCAGCCTGTCAACCAGAACTTTTTTCGACGGCTCGTAGGGTGGAAGCCGAATGTCAGCCTCCTTTTGTGGCAAGCACCGCCCATATCGTCTCAGCCAACCCGACAGCGCGCTCTACGACTACCAGAGCCAAGAATGTGGTGGCAGGGCGCAAAGGGATGACCCCAAAGCTGTCCGCGGTGGTGTTTCTGTTTGTGTGCCTTGTGCTGGTTGCGTTCGGCGTTGATGTCCTAAGCGACCTCAAGTCACAAGAGGAACCGCAACAAGCAGCACCTCGTCTAGAATCCGCTTCGGATCCGCCGGGCCCATTCAAGGAAGGAGGGATGACCACCAGCACCAAGCGGAGGACGACGCATGTGCTGCGGTCGGAGTCAACTCAGCAAAGCACATTACCGGACGATGAGGACCTCACACGGAGCTCTACGGCTTTAGACCAACAGGAGGAGGCCACAGATAGCCACCCTGACAGTTTACAAGAAGGCCATAGTCTTAACAGTACTCACTCCTCAAGCCATCCAGCTACAAAATGGCACACACATGTCTCTTAAATCGGGCAAAATTAACTGCGAACATCTCAGTATTATTTTAAGATTTCAGGAACACTCGATGTGCTTACGTTTTTTGAACGTATGACATCTGAGATAGGCAGAAGAATGTTCTTGTTGTACTTATATTACTCGTCTGTAAGTGATAGTTGCACAGACTTGTCAGTGCGATTTCCTGAAAAGATAATCTGAAAGCATCCAAATACAGAGTCGTATTTCCCGTGACTACCATTCTCTAATTGAGATTCCCACATCCATGCATTACTGGCGTAAGGGATTGTGAACTGTAGACACATTTTTGTGTATTATCCGCCGCCCTTCCTCGTGACCTGCAACGTTAGTTCAGGTTCTATGCCGCAATGAAATTTCAGCTTGTGGATTCTTACTATGAAAATACGTCATATACTCTCCTGCCCTGGAAAGCCATAACATGTTCCACCGGAGAGATTTAACACGAAGAATCCAAGAGAAACATCTAGTTTAGGTTTTTTGTCTCTTAAAAATCAGGTACCATTAAAACTTCTCGGTCGCTACGAGGGAACAAATAGAAAAGCGTTCCTTCTCTGGCCCTAAATTGGGAAGAATTTTTTGTCACCGAAAAAAACTGAAAATAACGATTCCGAGATCTACCTTTTCTGTGCTTGACAGCCCGGTAAAATGGTAAGAGCCAAAAACCGTGTGCCAGGAAACGTTTTACGAACCAAATTGTACATAACCAAAGGCGCATTTATCAGTCACCAGGACAACACAAACAATTACGACCGCCTCCCCTCGCGGGAACCCTGGTGTGATGCGACGTTGAAGGGGGTTTCATTGAGCGCTTGCGTTGGGTCGATTACTCGAATTGCGTGAGCAATCGTCGGGTAATTCGAGAGAGAGAGAGAGAGAGAGAGAGAGAGAGAGGAGAGGGAGAGAGAGAAAGAGAGAGCAAGCGTAGCGCGGACGACCGTCGACTGAGAGACCGGCCGCAGCGCGGCACTCATATGCGCTGCGCGCCCGAAGGAGAGGAGACCGCGGAGAGAGAGGGCGCTGCATATGCGCACAGCGCACTTGCGCCGCGCGCAGCGCCGCCCACCGGCGGAGTGAGAGAGGGCGCCGCAGTGCGTGCGCCGCAGATGTTGGGGTAGAGGGCGCGCTATCACGGCGAGAGGAGAGGGGTGAGCGGAGGAGAGACGCAGCTGTGCGGACGCGGACGCGGACGATGACGACGACGGACGCAGGACAGGGCCGCCGGCAAGAGATGCTCCTTTCAGCGTCGCATCTAAAAGGACAAGTAAAACAGAAACATATCAGTGAAGTTTATCTCGGCAACTTCAACCCCTTCAGTTTACAAAAAAAGCATCCAATGCCTACTCAAACTTTCAATTTATACCGTCGAAGCATAACCTTGACTGCCATAAACGTCGAAATACCAGATTTGAGAGGGAGGGGTAAAATTTAATTTGTTTGCGGCGTCATTCGGGTCCTCTCTCTTTGGCGTAGCTACAGAACCAGTCACGCGGTCGAATACGCCTTAATACTGAGGCTATCACGACCGATCAGCTGTGACAATAAACTTCGAAGTGTTCGGCATAAATTTAGGCATTGTTCAGGCCGGATCTTTGATGTTTAAAAGCATATGCAATCACAGAAAAAGACGATATTTGAAATATTGCTTAGAACTCCAAGCTCCCAAGCCTGCGGCAGAACTAAAAGAGTGACACTTACTGTTACACCCGTGCAAAAAAAAAAGAGGAGAAAAATTAAACAACCCATGGCTCAACTCACGCCACCGGCTACGCTGGAATGAATTGTTTCCCGACGTCTCCTTCCAACTTCCCGTCAAGAAACACACCGGCCGTGTGCACGGGAGGACAGCGGAGCCCACAAGCAACTTCATTTCGTGGCGTTGAGTAGAGGCAAAAAGCACAAATAAAAAAAAAATACTGAGCGCCACACCTGTAAGGACCGGGAAGAGGCAACACAAAATAGTCGTCTGTTAAGCATGCCGTCATGCCGGATGCGCGGAAAATATATTCTGCGCCCAGTTCACGCGTTTGTGACCGCTCGCTTGCGGATTTGTTGGTTTTTCTCTTTTTTGACACATTTCACTTTAGAGTTCTTTTTTTTTCAAACCTATAGTCTGACAACACCAGGTTGGTACGTGAACATTTACGTATGTTGCGTATGAATACCAGTTCCGCCAAACAAAATTTTCGAAACTCTGAACGTTGTTAGTGGAGCCTCGCCGACATCAACACTGACGTGGTACAACATCGAACCCACTCTAAAGTGGACTGTCTGACAGGTGTCCAGTTACGATAATTTTGCGTGGGTCGTATCTGCAAGAAAACTATTCTAAAAAGATGACCAGAGACTACCTTAGGATGATTACACGATAGTGTCTTACAGAGACAATATCTAAAAATGGACTCGAGAAAAGGTTTCTTCTAATTTACATCTCTGTTAATAATTAAATCCCGCAACAATTGAAGAGCGCTTGAAACTTATCATGCGCACTTATACCATGCCCCGCTTAGAGACGTTGTTGTAGCAAATCTAGGCACACTGCCGTCAATGACCGTGCGACATTGCGTTTGTTCACAGGAGATGACAGAAGTGACGGGGCCTGTCACGTTAACTACGCTGCAGTGAGGGGACTCGTTGATATCTATAGAGGAGGCACCCATGGTACAGAAAAGTTATATGAGACGTTCCCGAACAGTGTTTCCCGATCCTGCATTGAATATTGCCGGTTAGTCCATAATGGATCCTATTTAAAGCAACCTAACTAAATTTATTCTAGCCCAACGTACCGAAGTGCTCACTCTAACGTAGTCTAATATACCCTAACTTTCTTTAAATTTCGTTGGTTTTCTCGCCTGCCGGGAAATCGCCGCGAGGCCCGCGTTTAATTGCGCGCTCGGCAATTTCTTGGTGTCTTTAACTGCGGACACAAAATATTACGATGCGCTAAAGAGCCTCATGCTTTTAATAATTGCGGTCCACTATGCCGGACATGCGCCGCGTAGTCATCGCCAACAGCCTGTTTAAGTCCACCGCAGGACAAAGGACTCTTCTATCAACCTCCACGCACCCTTGTCCATCACTGTCCGAGTCTGTCCCAGCCTATCAATTTCCTTATTTCGTCCTTCCGTCAAGTAATGCGCTTCTCCTTCTTCTACACCCTTTTTGCAGAGTAGCATGTCTATGTACGCATGTCGGGCAAACCTCTCTGCATTTCCTCCTTTGATAAAGAGCCTCTCTCCTCTCTCTCTCTCTCTCTCTCTCTCTCTCGACGCATCTCTCGGCATCCACTCTGCTACATTGGTGGTCCACCGGTCCTCATTTTGTGGTGTCACTACACGCACTGTACAGTTCCGTTTCAGTTTCTTAATTTGAATTGTGATATCTCTTACTCCATTTTGTTTCCTATTCCAGGAAGCTCTTTTGCTGTCAGTAAGCGTCACTTCTGTCATGCTTTGTTTCATTGCCAGAGTAGGGGTTCGTGTCTATTTAAACCCTAAATTTCCGCTGCACGTGCACCATCTGGAGAACACATTTGATGCACGCTATTATTTTACGTGGTAGGCGTTGCAAAACTGTTGCGTGGTATGCTTCGGCAAAATTTATTGTAGAAGGCTAGGTGCGCTGGCCAGATTTGGTTACCGTGTACTGACCACACAGGAAGCGTATGCCTAGCGCCGATGCTCACGGCGTACCGCGAACGCAGCCATCATTATTTCTCGAGCAGCTGAAATCTCGCGCCAGTGGGTGCAGCGAAAATTCGGAGGCGAACACTTTAATTTCTAAATTTCAAATATTTGAACACAACACTGTGTACCAGCACCGCATCTACTATAACCTTAAAGAAAATGTGTGTTGTGATCTTGGACGAATAGAATGCATCGATTGCGTTCTTTTTTTAGTATAGATTAAAAAAAGGACGCAGTCGATGCGTTCTATTCGTTCAAAACCATAACCCGCATGTTCTGGCCTGTCACACTGTAGGCTTTGTACCTGTGGCTGCATTGCGAGAAAAAGTTCTCTCCGAGTATAGCGAAGTGATACATGCCTCCAGAATAGGAAATTCCTGACGTAATTTATTGAACCTCAATTTTATTCTAGAAGGCTAGGCGCGCTGGCCAGATTTGGGAACCGTGTACTGACCACACAGAAAGCGTATGCCTAGCGCCGATGCTCACGGCGTACCGCAAACGCAGCCATCATTATTTCTCGAGCAGCTGAAATCTCGCGCCAGTGGGTGCAGCGAAAATTCGGAGGCGAACACTTTAATTTCTAAATTTCAAATATTTGAACACAACACTGTGTACCAGCACCGCATCTAGTATAACCTTAAACAAAATGTGTGTTTTTGATTTTGGACGAATAGAATGCATCGATTGCGTTCTTTTTTTACTATAGATTAAAAAAAGGACGCAGTCGATGCGTTCTATTCGTTCAAAACCATAACCCGCATGTTCTGGCCTGTCGCACTGTAGGCTTTGTACCTGTGGCTGCGTTGCCAGAAAAAGTTCTCTCCGAGTATAGCGAAGTGATACATGCCTCCAGAATAGGAAATTCCTGACGTAATTTATTGAACCTCATTTTACAACCAGAAATGTATGAATCTGCAACGCGGATGGCAACAGCTGCTCCAAATCTTGATGCTATGCACGAAGCCGCCAATGAATCGATCCACGAATTTCGTCGAGACTGCGGCCAGAGGAAATCTGTACCCGTATTCGGAATCCGCTTCCCACACAGGAAGCGTACCAATCCGTCGCATATCCACATTCAACGCATACTCTTTTGGAGTATTTGTCAGCGCATTATGCGCAAGAATATATGTTTTCATGGTTGCACCGCCACATGGTCTCTGATTTCTTCTTTAGGCGAAGATTTACTTAGACTATTGGCGGTAAGCGCGACCACGGACGGCGCTCCGAAGCACCTCCGTGACGTCGGCTTGGGGATTCTCGCATTTGTCGTCGGCTTCGGCTAGCTCTTCCTGTTGTTTTTGCCTTCAGTTGACGTCTCATGCTTGTCCGGCCTAGATTTTGGGTGTAAGCAACTTTTTATTATAATAATAGACTTAAATTCGCATACACTAGCTCAAGGCGAGAGTTGAAGTATAGTTAAATTTGGATACCGCTACGGAAGAAACATTACCGGCGTCGCTCCAATCCTTGCGGAGCCGGCCCTGTGCGTTGTCGGAGCAAGGCGTAAGCTTCTGTATTAAGTAGTCTTTCGAACAACAGGAACTGCCAGCTGCTAGTAACCGACAACAGCAAAAATAAAAGACCAACACAACTTCCAGGCCTTCGGGGCTGTCGGCTTTGGCAGAAGCCACCAGGATTCCCCGAAATCATATCTAAGTACGACTTTGTGCTTATTAACTAGTACGACTTTGTACTTATAAATAATTAGCCAACGTCGCTGGCGGCTGCAAATCAAAATAGGCAAACTTGGGTCTCACATCGAAGAATCACAACATTGCGAGAAAAAGTTTCAGACATCTACGTTTGTATCCTATAAGATGAAAGGCGCGACAGCGATACCTACACTTCCACGGATCGTTTTCGTACGCACTGCTCCATTTTCGACTTATGCTTCACTATCGGAACGAGAAAGACTAGCAACGCGGATTTTTAAATCCCCGTGGTCCAGGAAAGGCAAAGGCTCTTTGTGCTTCTCTGGCTAAAAATGTGAGCGTCAAAGGTTGCGGAGGAGAGGTATTGCTCAGTTTGAGCGGGAGGCGTCAGTGTCAGCGTTTGTCAATGTTAATTCTGTAATGTCTTGGGCGAGCTCAACAATTCAGCTTTTTGCGAAGTGAGAGAGAGAGAGAGAGAGAGAGAGAGAGAGAGAGAGAGAGAGAGAGAGAGAGAGAGAGAGTGAAGAAATAGTCGGGGTTTGCAAAAACGTGGTAAAGAGATGGCAGGCAGCGCATTGGTGGAATATGAAGTCGAGGGCACCTGATGCAGCAGTATCTTCCCTCGTCCTGCCAATCATATCACGCTGACCTTGAGGTAGCCGGCTGCTCAAAGCTGCCTTTCATGTTTCGAAGAGGTGGAATACGTAATGTTCACGTTGATATTCCCTGACCGTGACCATACCGTTGCATATGGCTTTGTTGCGTGCAAGAGGGTTTGTTTCCTGGCTTTTAGCCGAGTGGTAAGTAATTGTCTGATGTTCCCACCCAGCACCTCAAGGCACATACTTTCGCTGATACATCTGTTGGGACTTCGTCCACAGAGTTCTGATTCTTCGGCGTTGACACCTTGTTATAGCAAGGGGAAAGTTTGCCTTCCAAGGCTTTCGATTTTGATTCGTTCTTAAAGTTTTTCGAGGATGGCAGTGTGGTAATCGTGGTCGCAAGGAGTGTGGTACACTAGATCACGTGCCTCTTTGTCAATGCGTCGTTCTCGTCCAGACGACTATGTCCGGCTGTCCAGGTGACGTTGGTAACTTTTTGCATTGTTGGTGGGAATATCTCATGAAAGCGCTTAGGTATTTCGCCTGCAGAAAACACTGTAACGACCTTTCAGAGTATATAATGATGTCTACCCTTTTTTTCGCAAGTTTTCGCTAGCCAGATTGCCGAGTTCATGTCTCTCCAACTTCTGTTTTTTTGTTTTTGTATGTAGGAGGGACATGCAGTGAAAAAGATCGCAAGAGTAGTCAGCTACGACAGCTTCCGGCCTCGTACATTCGTAAATCCCGCAGTCAGCGTACATCATGATTCTGAAACTTTCCCCGAATGAATTTTGTACTACCATGTCAGCCCTTGCCGTGTAAAACTGGATTTTTATTTTGGCCCCTACCGATTTTGTTTTTCCTGCCGTCCTTCTCTTGCGAGGCGAGTGTTTCTCTGATTTATTGAAATACGTTAGGAAGACAGAAGTTCAAGACGTATTAATCGTCATTTTCTCAAATCCTGTTTAGGGCAACCAGCAGGAACGCCTCTCCCATTGCCCTTCACCCGCTGCTGTCCTACGATTCCACGATTCCAGAGTCCATTCTGTGCACCGAATGTTATTTCATTCCTCCAACTAGTTAATGGTGTTCCTTTCCCTTTAGACCCGCGTATGCACGTGCATTCTGCTACCACGGTGGTCCACCCGTTGTTAGTTCGTCTCACGGTCCAAATTGCGAGGTTTATGCTGTCCTCATGATGGTGTTTCTTTCAGTTTCTTCTGTACTGGTAAATTAGTGGTACTGTACAGTTTACAATATTCGGCTCATCATCTGCGGCTGCATGAGTCCTCGTTTTTTTGTCTTTTTCTTTCTCTTCTATTGGCTGCGCGTCTTATAATGTTGATTGATTGATTGTGGGGGTTTAATGCGCCGACGCAACGCAGGCGATGAGGCGCGCTGTAGTGGAGGGCTCCGGATTAATTTTGACCACCTCAGGAGCCGAAAAGGGAAACAAATTTAAGCAATTACACCATGGTAATATGGGCCACAATAGCATATGTTGACATGCTGCTTTGGAATTATGATGTTTCTCCAGGGGCGAAATGTTATTCAGCACACCCTGAACTTGACGCTTTAAAATGAGTGGAAGAATTGGGGGCACTGAAATGTGCCACATCTAAATATGTCCTAGGGCACATGACCATTCAGACCTCCTGGTATAGACATACTCAATCTTTCGTTGACTTTGTGATTATGTCACTTATGGGGTTGAAGCAGCATGGGTTTGAAGCAGCAATAGTGTGTATTTTTCACTGCTGTTTCCATTTCTAGTGAAATATACCAGACACAATCAATATTTATTTAGCCAAATTAGCTCGAAAACAGGCCGCACATGCACACAAAATTCGCAGCTTTAACAGGTCGTTAGCAAAAGCTTCTGGGGGGTGGTCACGTTTGCTGCTGAGAAGCAGAGAAACCTGAATTCAATCCCAAAATTTTCGAGCTTCCAAACGCACCTCTTTTTAATCTGTTCGACCAATTGTAACACGTAATATATTATTGGATACAGAGACATTGTGATACCCACAGACAAGCCCAGAAAAGAAGACCACAGTCACTTATCCCCAGTTCGGCTATGCCAGCCATTTCATCATTATACTTTCTGTTCTATAATGAGATGGTTCGTTTCTCAAAATAGGTTACCAGTGAGCTTCTGTCCAGTCGTTTTAAGTGTTGGGCACTTTAGGGCCCGGCTTGTCATTGTACCTGTTACGGGTTCACGGTGTTCACGGCGTCACGCACCCAAATAGAGGCTGCGAAAAGAAAACCGCTTCCCCTGGTCCAGATCATACGTGGGCTCCTCGCGTTGCGAAGCTAAGGTCTATTTCATTGCACCACAAAAACATTCAAATAAAAATAAGCAAATTGTACCTGCTGTTTGCTTAAAAGGGTACTTAGGGTTCCAATAAACTCAAATAATCCAGACTATTCATCCATCCAACAAATCTAATTGCTGCAACATTTCCCAGCGACACATAAAAAACCTTGCATAATGTTTTTAGGCCTGGTCAGTGCTTCAGGTCTTCCGGCTTTCTCATTACGGTACGTCAAGTTACTGTCCTGACTGCTAATATTTGGTTGCTCCCTAAAATATGTCCCAGGACCCTTGCCACATAATTTAAGGTGCAGTACCCGGATCACTTGAAATCCACTCTATGAAGCAATTACTATGGTGTGATGACTGCAAAGTCCCGATCGACCAAAAGTGCAGCAAGATGTGGACTCCTGAAGCGTTCGACTAAACACAGCTGTATGTCATCTTCAAGGTCACAGTAAAGTGCACAGCTTATTTGTGCTAGTTACCTGAAGAAAACACAGTATTCCTCAGCTTGCACACAACTTTCTTCTTGCTTTTTTCTTCTTTTGTTTATTTCTTTTGCAGAATGCGCACGGGAGCCCACTTTCACTCAATAGGAAGGCACTGCTACTGCCCTTGCAAAACTTTCGCCTCAAGCTCGTGTGAAAATTGACAAGCCTGTTCAAGTTAAACCAGAAGTACTTGTAAACAAATTTTTTTACACCATAGATGGTTCCAATGTTAATTCCTTTACTGGATTAGCCTCACTAGTTGCTACTGTCTGCTTACAGCCTATATGAGAGAATACAAACGGTTGCCCATGAACAGTCTATGACGGTGCAGTCCATGCTTGAAAAACAACAGAAACACTGATTGTTACATACCAAGTTGTACTACTACAGTATACTAAAACCCGAGTACTACAGTACTACAACCCGAGTGTCCATGCACCTTTACAGAAAATATATATTCTTGAATAGCTCCACTCGTCCTGCTAACTCAACCCTTGCACACACACTTACAGGACTGCAAGCTCTGGCCGAACAAACCAAGTCTACTAAAAGTTATATTTTGCTCGAAAATGTCTACTTGCTTTCCGGCACTGAATCGTGCTTACATTCCTCGTACGTAAAGGCACCAGTTTTAAACGCTGTTACAGCATCGGACTACAACCGGATGTCAAAAATAAGCAGTGAAAGTAACAGCTTGCTGCGAAACGCCCCAAGCAAAGCGGTTGCAACGTACTCAGTTACGTCTCGCAGGATGTTTACTTTTAGCTCTGATGTACAACGTGCAAAGGTCAGAAAGGGGCTTACCTGCCATGTAGCGGTAAGTGTAGTGATAGCGTGAGAATAAGCATACAAACTTTTTATTTTATAGCAATATGTGAATGTGTGCCACGACCCTTATGTGTGACTGGATTATGCAACACGTAGAAGTAATTAAAGTCAAATATACTAGATAAAACATGAGAATTACAGACTCCTTTAACATATTAGTGCAACACAATTGTAAATTTAAAACATATTTGTTTAAAATCATTCAAAGTGGCAATAATGCGACATGAGTTACAATGGTGATATCGAAAAAACCGCAGATGTATCATAGCAATGCGAAAAAAAACGGACGTAATGGAGGAACTACATTTGTTATTCTCTCCTGGGTCTTGTCTTGGAGCCTATGCAGCGGCGCACACGCTAATACCTGCAAGGACTGCCAACAGTGTTTCAACAAACCGCACCGACCGTCTACAAGGGGACATATGACGGGCCTGTACACAGGCAGTGCCAACAGCACAAAACGTCAACAACGGTACCGTTCTTAATCATCGATAACATCACAAGAGAAACAGACATCGTCCCAACAAGCCATCAACCATGGCAGCAGATCAAGGTCCCCACGCGACCAATCGCGCAGCCGGCGCAGCCGATCAAGCAGTCGTCGCAATCGCTCGGGAAGCCATCGCAGCCGATCGAGCAGTCAACACAGAAACAAAACACAGGTGAGCAGCGCAGCGCATTGTTTCCATTCCGAATCGTCCTCCTTATCCCAACACAGCATGCAAGCGGCACTCCAACATCACAATGCCTTAACGTACCCGGAGCTGTCGGGACCAGACCCCCAAATACAAGCGATACTCACGGAGCTTCGCAAGCTGAGAAAGGACAACGCGCGAACGCAGGCGGCCTACCAAAAAATGCAGACGGAGTGCCAGGAGATACGCAATGAGACTAGAAACCTGTGTCAAGCGCTACAGGAGAAAAACCGTGAGCAGGGGCAGGACATGCTAGATGCTGCTCTCACACCACAATAGCTGGAACTCACACCTCCTATGATATCTCAACCGTCAGCTCAGCCTGTGCGCTATGTAACTGAAGATCACCGAATCGAGCAGCGCAAAATGGAGATGAAAGAAGAGCTGAAACAGGAAATTGGGGCCTACCTATGTACATGTCAGGACTCACTGACCAAACAAATCAGACATGATAGAAGCTTGCCTGGGAGCCACATGCAAAAAATCTAAAATTACCCTAGAAAACCTGCCTCCAAAATCCCATGGCGTGCAAAAATGAGCAGCAAACCGAAAGCGAGTGATTCTAAGAATGACCTAACAATGTGGCAATCAAATATAATTGTATGGGATACCGCCAAAAGCAAGGCTCATTAAGGCAATACATCCCAAATGCGGAGAATGCGCCAGACATAATTGCACTTTAGGAAACGGGCTGTACTCTAAGGCAAACCGGTTATGCAACGCATACCAACTTCCAAGTGTTCAGAAGGACGGCAATATCAGTTCAGAAGCACTTAACAGTCAGAAGCCCTTAACAGTCACCATATTCCCGCAATTCGCATCATAGTAGAAATACTTCCACCTAAGAAACGTCAAAGAAAGCACGTTTATAATGAATGTATACAGCCCACCAAGGGGCAGGGTTACCAACTTTGCTCCGCTATTTGCCGAAATCTTGAAATTGGCAAAACACGACAACATAGTCATAGTGGGAGATTTTAACGCTAACCATCCGCCCTGGGGATATCCTAAGTCGAACAAGAAGGGCAACAAGCTTTGGGACGTCATACAATAATGCCAGCTCACCATGCTCACTGAACCTACATTCCCCACTAGAATAGGCCACAGCGTGTCCGGCGATACGTGTCCTGACCTCACTCATATGAAAAGTCTTGAAAGGTCGTCGTGGCGCAACCTGGAAGAAACATTAGGAAGCGACCACTACATAACAGCAACGTGCGTAGCTGCTGCCAGAACACGACAAAAGCAAGGCAAATCGCTCCTCACAGACTGAGAGAAGATTAGAACCTTCAGGAAGACACAAATACACGGCAAAATCAGCAACTTTCAAGAATGGGTGACGCCATTACACGCTGATGTAAAGGCGTATACCAAAGACCTCACGCTGACATCAGACGTCCCAGATGTAGAACTGCATCTACTCCACATCTCGGAAGCTCGAGAGGGGCTTGTGAAGTGATGGAAGCGCCAAAAACAGAATAGAAAGCTCAAACTACGCATACGAAATTTCGCAGAACAAGCCAGAAAATATGCAGCAACACTGATTACGCAGACCTGGCTGCAAATTTGTGATCAACTAAACGGCAAACTCCGTGTATCGCGCACATGATCCATAGTAATGCACCTGCCTGATCCCATCACAAACAAGCATCAAGGCGCACAAGAAATCCGGAAACGTATGCACCAGTATCCTGGAACTGAAGCCCAACTGCTTGAGGACCTGACCGCAAAGATAAAGGGCAGCGCCAACGTTGCAGCGGCACAAAAAACAATACACGGGTGCTCCGAATAGCTTGACGCACCTGTTTCCCTACAGGAAGTGACACAGGCTCTCTTCTCCCTAGCCCCCGGGAAGGACAAAATCACCAACGAAATTTTCCGTAACCACGACGAGGAACCGCTCGAGTAGCTCACGGAGTACTACAATTCTAGATGGGACAATGGCGCCATCCCGGCCGATTGAAGCACGATGATGCCAAAATGATACCCAAGCCAAATACACCAGTCGTCTTAGACACACTCAGACAAATCTCTCTGACATCATGCATCAGAAAACTTTTCGAACATGTAGTGCTAAATTGCCTTCAACTGTACATTGAGGACCACGAATTACTTCCTCTATCCCTCTTCGGCATATCGAGCACGTCTTCCCACAAAGGGTGTCCTCCTTCAGATTAAGGAAGAGGTGATCTTGAGCGCATTACGTAAACAAACAAGAGCGGTTCTTGCCCTCGATCTCAAAGCTGCGTAAGATAACGTTAGCCACCAAACCCTACCAGACAACCTTAGCTCGACCAACTGCGGTCTTAAGACCTACAACTACGTCTACTCGTTTCTCACGGACCGTACAGCCACGATCGCCCTCGGGCCTCTTGCAACTGATAAGATCCACTTACAGAACAAAGGAAGACCCCAGAGGGTGGTTCACTCCCCATTACTTTTCAATATAGCTATGATGGGCCTACCGTCAAGACTCGACAAACTCAGAACGTCCAGCATACACTTTACGCAGACGACATTACAATTTGGTGAACGCGCAGGGTCTGACGGAGCCATCCAGGACGACCTGTAGAAGTGAAAGAATACGTGAATGCCTGCGGCCTCACCAAAAAAGTCAGAGCCTCTAATATTTAACGAGAACCGGCGTGGAACCGACCAACCCGATATATAGCTCAACCTACCCGCGGGGTCGATTCCCTGCGTTGACCACATTTTCCTCCTCGGCCTTCACATAGACAAAGAACTCCGCAACAAAAGCGCAGTACATCGACTCCAACGAGCCTCAGCAAAGATTATGGGAATGATCGGCCGTATCACGGGAAGAAACCACGGTATGAAGGAAGCAGACTACCTTAGATTTGTCCAGGCGTTCCTCATCAGCAGAACCGTCTATATGACCCCTTACTTTGAAATACGCAACAAAGACCTGGACACAATAGATGTAATCACAAGGAAGGCCTACAAGAGAGCGCTGCGCTTACTTCTACTTCTACTTCTACCCAATACTTTTATCGAGCGCCTACTTGGCTTAGGCATACATAACACGGCTACAGGGCTTATAGAAGCACATCTCACCAGCCAACCAACGAGAACGCATGTTGCTGACGCCCAGCGGTAGGAGAACCATTGCCCGGCTCGGCTACCCAAGTCACACCCCGTATCATTACACGACTGACATCCCGGCTGAAACAAGATCAAAAATGACATTAGCTCCGATGCCGAGGAATATGCAACCAGAACACCACGCACCACGAAGACAAGCACGAGAAAAATGGCTCAAGGAATAGTATGGGAACAAATGCAAGACAATTTACACGGACGCAGCCAGTTGCCCGGGCCTCCAAGCTATGGTGGCGAGCGCGCCAACAGTGACGGCACAGAGCTTGCATCTGCAACAATCCAAACACCAATTCCATCCGAAGGAGAGGAAGTGGCCATCGCCTTGGCCATTGTTAACGCCCTTACGAATCAGCAAAGCATATTAGTAATAACAGACTCACAAGCTGCATGCCGTAACTTTGGTAGAAGTCGTATCTCATGCACCTTGTAGCATACTCACGAGCAAGCCAAGCTACCTCATACCACCCACGTGCCTTGTATGGACGCCGGGACACAATGGCGTAGGCGCCATCCAGCAAGCACATGCTGTTGATCGAGCGTATGCAAGCAAGCTTCCACCGCCGCACAAAAAACTCAGCGTAAAAGAAGCTACCATCTGGTGACGTCTACAGACTAACACGTACACGCACGTAAGCCTATTATACGCAATCTACCCGAAACAGTTCCCTTCAAACAAATTCCCTCCCTACCCCGAGGAATACGGATCTCTTTGCTACGTCACATGGGCCTGCCGAAATACCCAATCTGTCCCTGCAATTCTGAATCCGTCTCCTGAGCGATGGAACGTTGCGCTAACCAGCTCATACCTGAACGACCAGCTTATGCTGGTCACCAGGGCTCGAGCAACGGCGCAATACTCTGGTGCCTTGGACTGAGGACGCCACCACCTCAGGAAGCAGACAAGCGTTTTCTCTATACCAATAAAAGTTGTCCTTCCTCCTCCTGCCGAACTACACACAGTGACACAACATGATGTACCAAGCTTACTGAAGTCATTGCTAGTGCAATGTGATATGGAAGGCTCTTTAAATTCTAAGCCGATTGTTCATTTCGCCCCTGGTGATGAAGCACCGACACTCCTCCCTGTCGATACTACGGAAATTAGCGAGCTGTACGACAATACCTCGAATATACGGCATTTCCGTTTTTCGACACAATTCGAAATGCAGCCTGCGCGAGGGCGACGGATACCACTGCATAACTGACGCAGTTCGACAGCACACAATACAGGGCACAGTCTAAAAATCTGCCAAGATGAAAGAGAACACGCGTCGCGCGTTTTTCAGAGCATGCTTTCGATTAGTCTAGCCATACGCGAGTGCGCCGCTTCTAAGCTCACATCGCGCTATCAATACGAGCGTAAAGGCACAAAAAAAAAACACCGAAAGTGTTCATATTGCCCTGTTTCTTTCGACTCATAATTTTTTTCTGCAGTTTTCGCTCACACTAGATCATTATTCATGAGGCTACGGCGAAGCTCAATCACAGCCCGAACAGTGGTAGTTAAAACTACACGACATACCTGTCGCAGTTGGGGATAGCCGGCAACCAATTGCGTGCTCTTCATTTGTATCATTCACTTCTCTGACAGCCCTGGTGCTCATGAGCACTCCCCTTCCATGATTTTTGCCTCGATAAAGCGACAGCTGATCTTGAGCGAAATGCGATGCGGTTCCTTGGTCACACCCGACGTTTGCATACAGAAAGCGACGATCTCGCCTGTTTTCGCCGCTCCGATCTTTGACGGGCAGGATCAAGATGAAGTTGTCGGCTGAAATCATGGGCTGTTCCTCGGCAAAACAACACGAATAAACGATGCAGTGAGAATCATAGTACGGCAGTACTGCAGCAAGTGAAACTGCTACGGCGGACCTGTTTTGCGGCGTCATTTTGTTTGTTCTCCCCCATGCTTCGAGACTGCTTCGCAGAACCTTGAGTTGCGAATAAAGAGCTGCTTAGAAGTATTCATTGGTTTCGATTCTTGTAACATATGGACGCATAATATCTATTGCCTCCGTTATCAGCTATATCAAGCCTTCAACACCGTAGTCATGTCATAATTCTTCGAGTTTAGAGTCAGTTCGGTACACGGTTCAACAATATTAGTGGTTCGGTATAACGATGGGTACAATAAAAATTCGGAGCACAAAAGACGCCTTCAAGTACTCTGAACGACGTTTTCTGGGACGCGATCACGGTGGCGTAGCCCGAACATTCTCATTGTATTTGCATGTGAAAAAAAATAACTCCCATTTGTTTTCAAGAAAGAAAACGCCCGTCTTGTGGATTTCTTCTAGGTCCCCCTCGTCGTTTATTGCGTTTTTACATTACATCATGAATACGTACCAACTCACCCAATTTTTCATGTTGTTGCAACAAAACAACGCACGCTGCGGATATGCACCTTTTTGCACGCAGCCATAACGAAAGCCAATCTGTGAAGAAGGGAATGTATGCCTTACAGCGCGAAGAAAAAATCAACATGATCTTTGTGAGCCTCCCAAACATCCCCAAACCTACTAATACGACGTATGTGACGTGCAGAAAAATTAATGCGTTGGGCACAAAACAAAACGACCCGCCGCGGTGGCTCAGTGGCTAAGGCGTTGCGCTGCTGAGCACGAGGTCGCGGGTTCGATTGCCGGCCGCGGCGGCCGCTTTTCTGATGGAGGCGAAAAGCAAAAACGCCCGTGTGTACGAGATTTCGGCGCACGATAAAGATCCCCAGGTTGTCAAAATTAATCCGGAGCCCTCCACTACGGCGCGCCTCATCGCTTGCGTTGCGTCGGAACGTTAAACCCCACAATCAATCAATCAATCAATCAATCAATCAATCAATCAATCAATCAATCAATCAATCAATCAATCAATCAATCAGCAAAACAAAGCGTCTGATTGAAGTCAGCAACGTCGAAAGAAGCAGAAGACAGCTGCTTTATTTCCTGCTGTGCGATGCGCGTGTAGCGCGTGTTTCTTGGTACGTAGCATTAGATTGTTGTCATCATAAGAGCATCTCACAACTACTATAGGAAAGCCTACGCATTTTGAATACTTTTCGAGGAGCTGAGCGCTGAACGTTGCGAATAATCTAGAAAAGACGAGTTACACACTATATTCCAACCAATGCTCTGAAGAAAGTTGTTCTCTCTCTCCTCGTATGTTGCAACCTTGTGGGGGATACAGCTTAAAATTATTCAGATGTGTCTGAACCTGGCAAAAATAACTGAGTTACCATAAATGCGATTTTTAATGCGCTAAAGCATTACAGGGGCGATTTCTAGCACAGGCACTGCTGCCCCTAACAAAGGCGCGAACCCCTAAGCCGACGTCAGAGCCACGGGGGCCACTAAGACATCTTACCGCCAATAATAACAATACGAAAAGAGCACCGGAAACCGAATAAGACAATGGTATTGACGGGAATTAGGAATCTCTATTTAGATACGTCAGGACAAAAGAGGCGTATAGAAATACGAAACTTTAGTAATTATCTTCTCCGTAAATAACCGCGACAAATCTGAGCAACTCTCACTTACAGACGAGTAATTGAAGCACAACTATAACTTTGCCGGGCTTAGATTTCATAACGTGCAAACAACGGATGCACAATTGAGTTGCCCTGGAATCTTACAAAAATACTGGCATGTTCGCAATTGATTTTGTCCGCTTTAAGAGAGATGATGGCTTTGGGAGTGACTACCGTTCACCGAATGGCCATCTTGTAAGCTGTCCGAGTGGCTATCTGTGACTTCCTCCTGTTTATCCAAAGTCGTCGAGCTCCGTGTGAGGTCCTCATCGTCCGGTAATGTGCTTCGCTGAGTTGACTCCGACAGCAGCACATGCGTCGTCCTCCGCTTGGTGCTGGCGGTCATCCCTTCTTCCTCGAATGGGGCTGGCCGGATCCGAAGCGGATTCTAGAAGAGCTGTCGCTTGTTGCGGTTCCTGTTGCGACTTGCGGTCGTTGAGGACACCAATGCAGAACGCAACCACAACAAGGCACACAAACAGAAACACCACCACGGACAGTTTTGTGTTAATCCCTTCGCGCCCAGCCATCACGCTCTTGGCTCTGGTACTCGAAGAGCGCGCCTTCTGGTTGGCTGAGGCTCTATGGGCGGTGCTTGCCACAAAAGGAAGCTGCCGATCGGCTGCCACTCTACGACCCGTCGGATAAAGTTCAGGTTGACAGACCGGGACTGAAGCGGATTTCGAGTGGCCGGCCGAAATAGCAGCAACGAGCAGTCGCGTATCTGTTGGCTTGAAGTATGTAATCGAACCGGACGCATACTGTGGCTCAATACCGTGCCTCACGCCGTCTGTTACCTGTATCTGTCGCGGGTGTGCCTGCGGTCTAGACGGGTTCTGCATCTTGGTTGGGGTTGTGCTGCATATAAGACCAGTACCTTCGATTGGGACCAATGCAATCGTGATGACAGTGATTGTGCCACTTACTTCGCACTGACATAGAATAGGAAACATTTCTGCAGATGGATACCTTATCTAAAGCAATGCAAGGATCGAACAAACTATTTTTTTCTGATCCAACTAGCGAAAACAAGATAGGGTGCAGACGAGGGCCTTCTTCTTATTTTTCATCTTTCTTTTTCAAATTATACGCACCACCAAGAAATTGACCATAGTGACAGCGCCCGTCCCTTTAACATCTTCCCCACAGCCCTGCAGTTGTGAACCCATAATTTTATGAACGGCACTATATTGACGGGGCCCGTGACGACAGTTCCGCCGTTAAGCGTGGATTAATAAATGCTGCCAGGCGACGATGGTATGATGGGGTGGTAAATTAAAGCATTAAATACAGAAAGCATTGAATAGAGTTAAACAAAAAAGCGGCATCCAGTGTCGGCTCGACCAAATGCGGGCAAAAAGGAGAATAGATATATGACTTACGAATATATATTACGAAAAGAGCTGGCTCAGAGGCCTGTAAGGATGGAAGGGAAGGAAAGGAGGGGTAAAATTAAGTCCGGCTCAGAATGTCATCTTTGCGTGCGAAATCCCAGCGGGAACGCAGGACTCGGCGACGATGCGTGTGCTGTTGTGGCGGGATCCAGACGCCCTAGTACAGTCCGGATAAATTTGAAGGTGATCGCTCGGGTGGTGTTAATAAACCCAAGGCAATCAAAAAAAGCAAGCCACCACGTTAAGGGTTGTTACAAGGTTATATCATAGCATGATACAACCTAGGAGAAGAAGGCAATCCTACCTGTATCTCGAAAGTTATGAAAACGGCGGGCTGTGTAGGCTGAAATGCCCCGCTAATCGATGCTCCGTCGGTATCACCTTCAAATTGATCCTACTGTACGTCTGCACTTGCGGCGATTAGCGCGCAGCGAAGGCTCTCGAGACCCGGGACACTCACACCGGCCGTGCTGGCGTAGCAGGACGTAACCCCCGGTCAGAGGTTCGGCAAGAGGATAAAATAAATGGATTAAAATTTGGAGGTCTGGGATTCCATTCCCGTGCCTCAAAATGTTAGGTTAACACACATCCTCTGCACCGGCCAACCATTGGTTGGTCGCAGCAGCCAAATGTATTGGCCGCGAGGCCGCACGCACTCGGAGAGGCCCGGCGCTGGCGATCGTTTTGACGTCACGTGTAGGATCACCCAAACTGCCTATCTTAGCGGCTTTAGTTGGCTTGCCGCGCGGGACACTTCGTTTAGGAACCGCGTTCTAAAAGTATTTCCGTGTTAATTTCCGTCGTTTGAAGTCAATTCTCAGTGCGTCAAGCGCACTTTCACCTCATGGGGACTTTATAACCGTGTCAACTGTGGTACATTATCCGCAAACAACTTGAGCGTGGTGGTGTATCCCGTATGCGACCGAAGCGTATAAGCTGCGGCTTCTTTTTCCGAACAACAATGTGGACTACGTGGATCGCTGAGTAAAGTTTTTAAATTTCCCATGTTTCCAAGAAATGTATAAAGCAGGAAATCATGAAGCGTTTACTGCTCGCAGAAACTTTCCGCACACGCGCCCGCCGTGCCTGCCCCCACGGCCGACGGAGCGGCTCGAACCGACGCAGGTCGCGGGAGCAACAACTTGTCGCCGCTTTTTAAAATCACATCAGTCGTCGAAAAAAAGCTCCAGATACCATTCCACATGGGAATGCCCCAAACCCCCGACCCAATTGCCTATACCCAGCCCCTCACCCTCCGAATAGGAAGCCATTCTTTCCAGCTCAGCCTTGGACGACCAGCGCGGACTGATCGACCGGGCAAGACGGATCGCAGCAGCAAATGGGGCCCTGGACCAAGGGCACCACCCTCTGAGAGCTAGATGGCCTGACTTTATAATAAAGTTTTATACTACTGGTGAAAGTGGATGTTAGTTTAATGAAAAATTGTGCTAGGTAGTGTCATCAGCTGCGGTTTTCAAAGCGATGCTCAAATATCTGCCGTGACTTATTCCAACACCGCCGGTCGGCTCACGCGCGGTGTAGCGAGTAGCCGAAGTGTGGCGATACCTGCGCACAAGAATCGGCCGAGGCCGTGGCAGGCATCATCGACCGCTTAAACGCAATAACCGCGGATACAGAGTTACATACGAGAAGGGGGTGACAGTGCGGTGAAAAGTTGTGTTAGGGAATGTCATCCGCAACTGTAGCGATAGCGGCGATGAAATATCTGCCACGACGCTAACCCTAAAATTCCCAACATTCGATTACGTGCATCCGAAGCCGGCTGCGAGCTGTTGAAGAAGACCCTCTCGTCGCGCGTGCGCGTGTTGCGGGGCTCCCATAACTTTTTGGGGGCCCCCAAGGCTCGGTTCTCCTATTGTAAAACTCCCCATTACCCCAAATCATTAACGACGTGTGTCGCCTCGTACACAGCCTCGCCTTCTGTGAGTAGTCGTGACTTTCGAAATTGATGCTAGAGAAAGGCACGCTCACTGCAAACAGACAAAAGCCCACGTTGCAATTATAAATTCCCATGCCGAGTTAAAAATGAAAACTAAATATGTTCATGTCCAAGCCCGCTCGAAGGCGTTGAAAACTCACATTCATACCATTCATGCATTGCGGACAAGTTGTCGCGAAAAGTAAACAAATCAGCCGTGCACATTACAGGCTACGGCACTGATATTTAATCAAAGCCGGGATTCGTAGGGAAAATAGGCACTGCAGATCATAGCAGCACCTTTAAGCATGTGCGGCGAAGCAATCCCATCACCGTTCTCGCGTAATCATTGATATACCAGGCAATGCGAGCAGTACGCGCGGTGAGATCACAAGCGAGCGACGCGTTTCCGTCGCTGTTAAAAGGTGTTTCCTTCCACACACATGTCCCGTCACAGTTATTTCATAATGAATATACAGCGTACTTTTCTCGGCATCAGTTGCATCGTCCTTCGCGTTAGCTGTCTGCGTACGAGCTGTCGGTCGCGATGGTAGCAACTACCTCAACGCGGCGGCGTCGCCGGGAACAAGCGAGTCGCTGATTGCTTGCGGGATTATTGGGTCTGCAGACCACTTTTTTGGGTAATTCGCCTCAAATCCACGAGGAGGGAAACGGGGGCCACATAAACAACAAGAACAAAATAGGTGGTGTACACATGATTTTCCTCCGGGGGGGGGGGCCCGGGGGGGTACACATAAAATATGAAAAAAGACAATAAATAGAAAAAGCGTCGCTGCCGCCAAGAGAAGAGCGAAAACAAACTTTCAAAAAACAAGAAACTGAAAACAACTCAAAGAGCTCAAACGCCCACTCACGTGCACTTCTCTCGAGCAGTGCAAGACCAAGCCAACACACAAAAAAAATAACATTTAAAGAAGGGCGATGACCCCGCGCCGGCGCCGGTGCCCACGGAGGCCGCAGACGCGGCCGCGGAGACGCCAGCGCCATCTCTCGCCCGCACCGCGGATCCTCCCGCGGCGAAGTGCGGAGGAGGTGGTGCCGCTCGTCGGCACCCCAGCAAAGAAAGAACTGAAACTAAAGCGTGGCAATCTGTTCGCATGGGGGCGCAGTGAAACATCCCCCTCGCGAGGGGCACGATCAAATGCAGAGCGTTCCCGGGGGCGCACGACGTTAAGTAGTTTGCGTTACGTTAATGTTGTTGCACTTGTGGCAACTGCTGACGAGAGAGCGCTCAGTCAGCAGTAATTTGAATTAGTCAACTATATAAAGCGCGTTCGTAGCGTCCCATTCTGTGTCGGCTTTGTGGCGCAGTGGGTAAGAGCAACCATGCACATTGCGCTTCCGCCCGCAGGGTCGAGGGATCGAAACCTGGCGCCGGATAGTATTTTCTTTTATATAGTGTAGGGGGAGGGGGTGCGGACAATGACGGTGCGGACTACGACGGGACAACGCGGGTGACATCGTGAGTTACTGAAATGCTCTGCATTTAAAAACTCCCACCTCCCCTCGCGGAAACCCCTGTGTAGATGCGACGCATAGGCGGAGCGCGAAGAGACCGCGATTTATAGCGCGCATAACGTTGAGGGGACTGCGTGAGCCGGTCCCAGTCGATGACGACGTTTGAAGTACTTGTAAAGCGGCGTGGGACTCTAGGTGTTTGAGCCAAGCGTGGATGTTCTTCGCCGGAGAACAGCACACCGGTTATATGCGCAGCGCGCCCAAAGGAGAGGAAAACCGCGGAAGAGAGATAACTGCACATGCGCCGGCCCCAGCGCGTCTGCCACGGCTATGACGCAACGTGCCACGGCTATGACGCAACACATCCACTTTAATCCAATCCAATCCAAATTCAATCCAATCCAAGCCAAAGCAAGCCAAGCCAATCCAATTCAAGCCAATCGAATCCAATCCAATGCCCCTCGCGAGAGAGTGTTCGCCATCGGAGAGGAGAGGGGGTGAATGGCGGAGAGCGCAGCTGGCGCGGCGAGGAGAATAGGGGAGGGGCGGTCAACACCGACGACGACGACGCCGGAGGGACAAGGCGAGTGAATAAGATGCTCGGCATCTAAAAGACGCGCGGTCGCATACGCACAGAAATGTGTTGTAGCAGACGACAACGCGACGCGGCGTCCTACAAGTTACATCACTCGTACGTGGCGCCACGGCATGTCCTCGAGGTCAATACCTACACAATGCGCTGTGTCCTTCTTTTTTGAAATATGCCACAAACCAAAGCATTTAGGCCTCCACGTGCAACCTATTCGTCTTATTAACAAAAGTAGGACACCACTTTGTAGGGCGAAGTAGAGATAGGTGATTCATCTATATAATTTACCAGAGAGAAAAGAAAGGGGCTGAACCAATGTACGGTAATGATGATAACTATTAAAAGCAATGCTTCAATCGCTTTAAACCCATAGGCACTCTCCGTTCGGCAAACCTGGGTTTCCAGTTATTTACTGCCAAAAAGCCAGTCGAAGATAACCAACCCGTCCCAAACCCATTGCCCACGTCAAAAATTGTGGCATCTCTCAACCCCGTACGCTTTTGGCGGTGAGCGCGACCACGGGCGGCGGTGCGAAGCGCGCCTGCGTAACGTCGGCTTATGGATTCTGTAATTTGTCGTCTGCTTCTCTCGGGCTCGCTCTCCCGGCTGTTTCTTTGCGATCGGTTGACTTTTGTTATTTGTACCAGATTTTGAGTCTGCACAACTATTCGTCATAATAATAGGCTTAAAATCACATACACTAGCTCAAGGCATGAGTAAAAATATAGTTTTGATTACCGCTACGGAACAAACATTGCCAGCGTCGCCCCATTCCTTGCCAAGGCGGTCCTGTGCGGAGCGTGAAGATCCGGAGCTAGGCGCCCGCTTCTGTATTAGGCAATCTTTCGAACAAAGGGAACAGCCAGCTGCTACTAACCGACAACACCGAAAATACCAGCCTAAAACAAATTCCAGGACAATCGGGGCTGTCGGCTCTGCCAGAAGGCACTACTATTCCCCGTAATCATACGTAGGGTAAAACAGTTTTTGCAACTTTGCCGAACGCTCGAAAGTACTGTACCCATCACTTTACGTTGTTATGGCACGAAATTATGCTGTCATGCACTATGGGCTTCAAATCCTGTAGGTTGAGGTCTAAATAACGCACTGTGTTTCTAGGGGCGTGGTGGATTTATACCAAGCTTCTAACCAGTGTCGAGATTTATTGATCAAAACGAATCACATCTTCAAAAGATACAGTAACACCATTTTTGTTCAGACCTGGAGGGATATTTCGGTACATTTCCCACAACCATATCTTCCCGATATGTAGATATGCGTTATAGGAAAACTACACTCAAGAGGAGCAGAAGGAGGAAGTGAAGAGGAGATAACTTTATTTAGAAGCAAAATCTAGCTGATTAGTGAGCCGGGTCCTCAGTCCAGGACAAGACAGTAGTAGTGATTTTCTTCTATTCATGGAACACCTTCCGGAGTAGACGAGGATGTGTTCTTTACACCTGGGAGGGTTCGAAAACAATGAAGAGCTGTATGGAAATACTGATGGGTTTCGATTCTTGCAATATATGCACGTATACTATTTATTGCGTTCTTTAGGGAGTATATAAAGCCTTTAACCTCGTATCATGTCATAATTGTTCAGGTTGAGTCAGTTCGTTATAATAACGATGTTATGATAGAAATGTGAAACACAAAAGCCGCCTCCGAGTACTCTGGACAACGCTGTTAGGGCGCGATCGCGTTGGCGTAGCACAAACCTTCTCATTGTATTTGCATTTGAATAAGCAATGCACGCTGTGGATATGCACTTTCTTGCACGCAGCCATGACGAAAGACAATTTGTGAAGAAGGGAATGTAACGCCATACTAAATTGATCAAGCAGCTGTTGTAAAAATAGTGTATTTAGTCATAGCATGAAAGGGTTCAGGAAGATTGTCCTAAAAGAAATTGGCTAAAGGCCACACTTTCATTTTTGGAAAATCCAACTCACTACAGTATGCTCCTTCCGCCCCCCTTCCCTCCTACCCCGTTTAATACAGGTAAGCGGCCCCGTAGAAGATATCAGGTCCTGGGCAATACAACTATTCCAGCTCTGCAAAGAAATGAACATTTTCTGCATCCGACAGTAAAAGAGGCACATCAATTAAAAGAACTACCATCTGTGAACACTGTTTAAAAAATGAATTTTGCTGTCAACTGATGCTGATAATTAAGCAAGGTTGCGCTGACGGCTGGACGGCTGGTGGTGGCGTGCGGGGTCACTTTGATGTGGGGCAGTGGGCCCAAAATGATGGGTTTGTGCTGCTGCACAGCACGACTGAGTCATCTGCTTGCGCTGCATGCAGTAGTCGTCCACGAGCCTCAGTACAGTTCACGTACTGTGGCTGAACTCCAATGCCCGTAGCATGGCCGAACCTTCGGTAGCTTTAGCCGTGCTGGACTCCGACGATCACATCTCGACTCTCCTCCTGGTGGCCGTACTTCGGCCGCAAACGAGCGGCTTTGGGATGGCCGGAGCCCTACGGCTGGAATCTGGCCGTATGAACGTAAGCCGGTCGACTGGCCGATGCACACTGGCTGTTGAATAGCCATCGGAGTACGGCCGTATAGGGACAAAAGGCCCACATTTGGACACGGGCCGAACACGTCTGCCTCAAAAAAGCCGGACAGAAAATCACCGGCCCAAGTACACCGGCTTGAGTAAGGCTGTATACTGCTGTGCTGCCTGGGTATAAGTTCACCAAAAAATTGGCTCCAATCTCCGTTGTGAAGGCGGTTGGAAAGAAAAGTTGTGAAAGACACCCACAACAATTCCCAAGAGAAAATATTTGAACTGGTTTTAGCTGGTCTCTGCTGGTTTCTGCTGGTCCCAGCTTGGCCGCTGCTGGAAAGCGAGGCCACTGATGGTCCCAACAGGGCCTTAGTTAGGACTAGCAAGGCTCCAGTTGGTCCCAACGGGGCTGTTATTGTGACCAGCAAGGCTTCAGTTGGGACCAGCTGTGCTGCAGTTTGGACCAACGAGGCTGCAGTTGGGACCATCAGGACTGCAGTTGGGACCATAAGGGCTGCAGTTGGGACCAACAGTTGCTCTCACGACTTCTTGGTACCGAGATGTTCTCTGCTATAAGAACCTACTGAAACCAGCAAATCATTAGCCGACAATCGTATAGGACGTCTACAGCTCAACTTTCTGCTCCTAAAACGAATAAAGATAAGCCTGTTCCTTAAATAATTGGAGAGTTGCAGTGTACGTGCCCCCTTCGTTCCTTGAGTCCTGGTTTTATAGCTATATCTAGGCATAATATACTTGCCGAGTATTCTATTCTAACTCAAGAGAAAGAGAAACAAAAACAGACCCCTTAGTAGCCCAACACTGCAACAATTGGCCATGCCCTAACCCACAGTTTTGCCCTTCATAAAGCAGCCAAGTCGGAGCGGACCTAAAAGCTGGCAATTGTACAAGGAACTTGAATTTGCAGCTTGAAGCTATCAATGTATTTTTGTCCCTGATTGTTCGTTAAGATACCAGCAAAGTTTGTTTCACAAGCTGGCCGCGAAACCAACTGAAGCCATGCCAAGCTAGTTGTTTCCTAGCCAACATGGCGACGATTACGAAGTGTGGTGTGTGGTGGTGTGATCGTGTGCTTACGCTGGACGAATACGGCGCCAACTGAGCACCTTGTAGCGTAATTTGACATAAAAACATTCGGCGTCATGTCATCGAGTGTTGCCAAATACTCTTTTTTGTGCCCACCGAACTTTTGTGAACGTAAACACGGCCGCATTGCGCGGCGTCATGGTGTGGTACGTAGGACTCGCCACTTCGTATGTCTTTGTTAGAGGTCGTGTGTCTGTGTACTAAGTGCCTGATGACGACACAAAGACGCTAGTTGCATCGCTTGCTGTGAAAAGGTGAATGTCGTTCTGATATAAATTCTTAACGGGAATGCTATTCAATGGCCATTGTATAACTTGTCCACAGTTGTTCTAGACGCCAGGTAATTAGGTCACCGTAAAAACTACAAGGGAAGTGTGCATAGCAGTTGCAACATTTGCTGGTAAATGAAATGCATCTGAGAGCATCATGTGTAATGTGTACGTCATTACGCCATTCTGTTCAAGTTGGAGGCACATGCCAATGGCCGGTATGCATTTCACCCACCAAGTGACTAATTCTAGCTGGGAGAAGCAAGCCTGTGGGTCCCAACGGGGACAAACAGCCTGCTGGGACCAACAGCTTGCTCGTTCCAACGGGGATCAACAGCCTGTTTGGACCAACAGCTTGCTGGTCCCAAAGGGGACCAACAGGCTGCTGGTCCCAGCTGGGAATTTGGCCATAAACCACCTCAACGGGGACCAGCAGCAACTAGCAGAAAATTTTCTCTTGGGTTGCCCGTGCGACGTCACCTGAATTCACACACGTGGCCCGAAAAAGACTGAAACCACACATTCTGCCTGCCGTTACCTACAATTCACACGAGCAGCGTCCCGAACGCAGAAGGGTGGGCCACGGGAGGGGTAAAGCTGCTGACGCCGCCGCTGTAGCCCGGCTGTGTGCCGGCTGAATAAAAACGGAAAGGCGCGTCTTCGAAGGGTGAAACAGCGGAGCCTAGCCATCATGATGTGCTAGTCCGGGGCTACACCACCACGCGACGCAAGCGTGGACACCGAAACAATGCGACATGTGAGCTTAGTTATTCCCGTATATACTGATTAAAACTACTTTAGTAAGTTTGGGAATTGCGAGAAAGCTGGGAGAACCATTATAATTGCTATTTATCAGAACCAGTTGCTCCTTTCGCCTGTTGTAATTCCTGTTAAAACGGCCGAATTGGAATTCAATTTAAATAAGAGAGTCCTATTCGTGGCAAGCCGTGTGCAAAAGGTAGAGTTTGTTTAGCGGCCAGATGCCTCCACGGGGTCTCTCCACTTTGTATACGTGCCCTGCAAACCAATCTTTAACGTATCTTTGCCGTAGGACAACTCAATTCCGTCCTGTCCGGGTTACCCAGGAGGTACTGTCGAACAATTAATTCAAGCCGTGTGAAGGAAGCGCAATGAACTCGAAGCTGCGCCCTAAATAGGTCCAAAACAATGGTCGCTAAAGCCGACGACAAAGCTGGGTCTCGCCGATGCGCCCGACGGCATTAGCGCGCGGGCAATGCGGTGTTAAGTTCGCCGCGCCATCTACAGTGGGCTCCGCGAGCGAAAACCGCCCTTCACTCGGCAGGCGCCTTATCATTTTTTGTCCCGCGCGCCATGAAATAACAGTTGGCTGGTAGAGCTAGAAAGATTTGCTTTAAAAACAGCTTAACATGGTGTATGCATTACACACGTTTTTCTGGAATAGTAGTGGCTTTATGTTCACAGCTTACTCCCGTGTCCCTATGAAGGCCGGCCTTATCCTCAGCGCCACAGCAATTTTACTAACGCCATCGCGTGACTAGCACCGTCGCTACAGTGAATGGAAGGGAGTAGAACGATGCTCCCTGCAGTTCTTAAGGGAGGCCTCCTCCACTAACCCGAATACGTCGCGTTATATTACGAAGTCTCCGTTGTGCGTTGGGGTTTTAGATTAAAGTGATCAGTACGCCTCGTCTTCATTCTAAAATCAATAGGTTATTTATAAAAATAAAATTCAGTTGCATGTTCCTCTTCTACTTGCGTGGTTGTGCCTTCTTGTTCTTTACTGAATATGCGTATTCATTTATACAATGTCAAACATGATTATAGCCATGGTCCATCAAAACCGGGCTGTGATCACAGCCCGGATTTGTGAAATCTTTTCGTTCTTAAAATCTACCCGGAAGACACTCCGATGAAAAACAATTTTGTTTCACCTTGAGAACGCCCTTTCAAGATGTTCCTTACAAAGGCGCAAGAAGGTTTGACGGGACGAGATTGCTGAGTGAAAAAATCGCTTAATTTACCTCTTTTGCAACAACTCTTTTTTTTAAATCTTTCTACTTTATAGAGTTTTGGCATTTGCGACACCAGAAATATGTTGTTATTGTAAAGTAAAGCACAAAAAACATAATTCCTGTCCGGCGTACTTTGTGAAATAGCTTTGAGGTTTTAGAAAAACTTTGTCAATAAAACTTGAAAATAATTTCCGCGACTCGCTGTCGCTTCGGCCAGTGCCGGATTAGGAAACTTTGAGGCCCGGGGCTAGTGCGTCCTTGGGGCCCTAATGATAATGATCATAATGATGATGATAGTGATTCCGCTTTAATAGGTGAAAATTTTCCTAGCCTACGTTATGCTCTCTGATCAGTGATATATTATACATAATTTTACGCTTTCCTGAAACTAATTTCTTGGCTTGATGTCTAGTATTATATAACGAATTTTATCAGGCGTAAAAGATAGTATTGTTTGATCACCGGTCCATCACATATTCACAGTTAGTCGAAGTGCCGTGTCGGCCTGCACACGCCATGGTACAGAAGAGTATTTTCTTACAAGAAGCGTATTTTATTAAGCTTGCAAGGTTTTAGTTTTATTGTAAAGTTCTCCACCTGCATATATTGGAGGGCTCAAAGTCCGCGCAGGCAGCTGTCACTCACAGACATTTGCCAAACAGCTGACCGCCGGCTAACGGGCCAAAATCCTGTAGGTTACCCGCGCAGACGAGAAGCACGTGGCGGTTAGACCACGCGCCGCCTTGAAGGAGGTTGGGTGGTGGGGGGAGGGGGGGGGGGGGGGGGCTCGCGTGTCGAGTAACGCAACCTGTCTATCGCAGCACTACTAGCACATAGACGATAAGCAGAAAATTGTAGCCTTTTGGGCTGGGGAGCGATCAGCATCGTGCGTGGGTTTGCGCATGGCCGTCGAACTTTCAGCGTTAATGAACTCCCGTTGCGGAGCTGTGCTGGTCTTGCTAGTCGGCAAGCCGTTACACATTAACGGGTCCACATAGGGTCGGAGAGCGACAGGTGAGCACGAGAGATGGCATCAGACAACAGTTTAGTAGGGATAGAATGTCTCTGCTCGCCCCGCGCTGCTGCTACCGTCGGTGCCGCGCAATAGTTGCAGATCGGTCGGGTGATTGTTTGGTCGTAACTGGCAGTGGAAACACGCTGAAGCTTCTCGTCTAGATTCTGGATCTACGACGGACGCGAGTGTGGGTGGACCTCTCGTTTTCGAGTCCTCAACACGTCTGCCGCGTCCACTGTTTTCCCGCGCTCCTTCGGGGGTTCCTCTCCTCCTGCCGCCGCGCCCAAGCGGACCAGATCTGCGGGCCGCCCTTTGGTCCGCGCCGTCCGCCGGCTCATTCCAAAGCGAAAAGCGCCCACGGGGACAAACAGCTTACCGTCCCCGAGTCGCGGCAGAGGTCCGTTTTCAAGACGGCATCGAAGGGGCCGCAAGCAGGATGTGTTTTTAAGTGGACACAGCTTTCGCCATCCCGAAAGGAAACAGACTTGTTGTTGCTTTGTTTGGCGTCCACGCCAGAGCTCTTCACACCGCCTAAGCCTGCTGATTCCCCAGCTCGAAGGGAGCCGCTAGGGTCGGGCTGGCCCCGGCCCTCTGCGTCCACACGGAGTGGCGCCTAGAGAATTACGCTACGAATGGGGAGTCGCGCGGACATGTAGCTTCCGCGCGCTTGTTGCTCAGGCAGCCTGCAGAGGCTACAGCACAGAGGCGCGGGCTGAAGCCGAACGACCCCGCGAGTGGCCTACACAACCTTTGAACATTTAATAACCATATATACGCTGACCATTCAGCGAGAAATATAGAGTCGATATCAATCACGCTTATGCGATTCAACTACTCCACTAAATTCATTGAACAGGTCGTCATCGCAAGGAACTTACTTGTCAAGCGCTATACATTGAAATTTGTGGCAGAAACTGTGTATGAGCCCGTAGGGCAGTGCTTAAGTTGTCAATAATTGCATATAACGTCCCTCAGGTTTAACAATTTACAATGTTCTTCAAAACATTCATTATTTGAATGCCTGACCCTTTTTTATACCGAACGCGCGCGACGCGCCGAAACGTCCGTGGTATTTGAAAAGACTACCGAAACGACCTGTGCCGAAAAAGACCGGAGCGGAGATCGAGTCTTTTTTTATGTGGCTTCTTAGGCCCGGTCAAGCTATGTACCCACGACTTTGGTCCAATTGACGTCTTCTCATAAACCTCGGTAAAGCAAGAAAGGGAAGTAGGAATAACTAAATTAAATTGAAATGCACTCGAAGGTTGTCAACCATAACGTGACGGCCCCAGACTCCTCCAAAGGCTCACGAGTTAGTGAGATTCGGTGTGAAGTGTGAAGGGAGGTTGAAGCTCCTACCTTCAACTTTCAACGCGGGCAGCGAGCACACTCAAGATACATTTGTTTTCATATGATCGAGTGGGGCCCCTGAGAGCTGGGGGCCCGGGGCTGCAGCCCCCGTAGCCCCCACCTTAATCCGGCCCTGGCTTCGGCACTGTTCCAGGTATGTATGGTAATAAAAACAACACTGGCGAGAATGGAGAACCTTTCTTGGTGTGGCCACGGCAAAATAAACTTACACACCATAACGGAATATGGGCTGCCGAAGGAGTTTAAGAAGATTTATACATTCGAATGCAAGCACGAGTAGTTTCTATACAGGAAGGGCATCGTCCTGGTGAGTCAGACTTGGTAATTTCTAAAACAGAAGCGCCGTCGTTGCCCTAAATCATAAACACCGAAACGTTGGATTTTGTGAATTCTTTGCTCAATCCTTCATCACATCTGTCCTTTTGAAAGGAGCGGACTGCTCTGATTCGTAGCTGGATGGATGGTGGTGTAAGTATCATTGACCGAGGAGCCTGCCTGTGCAGGGTCCGTGTGGCTGTCTATGTCCGCGTCGTCTGGATCAGAATTTGTGGAGCTCCCTGTGAAATTCTCTTCGTTTAGTAGTGTTGTCCGCCGAGCTAAATCAAGCGGTGGGACTTCGGGCGTCCTTTGCGTGCTTATGTTAGTCGTCTCCCATTGTTCCAGAGGGCCTGCCAGGTCCGCAGGTGACTTCAGATGAGCTGCTGTGTGTTCCCGTTCTTGCGAGTCCCGACCGTAGAGGGCGCTGATCCACAACACCGCAGCAAGACACACGAACAGAAATACCACCCCGGGCATTATCGTGGTGAAGCCTTTGCGCTCCGCGGTCACACTCTTGGCTCTCGTACTTGTAGCGAACGGCTTCTGGAGAATTGAGCCGCGGCGGACGGTGCTTCTCACGGAATGAGGCTGGCGTTCCGCTGCCCCTCTAAGAGCCGTCGGAAAAATGTCAGCAGCAGGAACCGCGAGGAGGATTCCGAGCTGGCGGCTGCAATACCAGCACGAAGCAGCCGCTTATCTGAGGGCTTGACGGATAGATTCGAATTGGGTGCTTCCTGTGGTTCAATGGAATCCCGAACGCTGTGCAGCACCTGCGCCTGTCGCGGGTTTGCCGGAGATCGTCCCGTGTCCTGCATCTTGGTCGGGGTTGTGCTGCGCAGAATACTGGTACATTTCATTCCTATGATGATTATGATAACGATGATGATGATTTTCTAGATGTGTTTGGCTCGTATCAACAGCGGGGTGTTCGCCAAGGCTAAATCATTTACTGTGCACCCGGCTGGGAAAGATTCCGATATCCCGTCGGTAGAAGCTAGGCACTCCCTGAGCCCACGCAGAGTTATTTACCGTTTAGCTTGGAACGCTCCTTGTTTTCTTTCAGTAAACTGTTGGAGTAACGTGCCCTCAGTAGCCCAAGGGTAGCACCTTGTCTTTTGTAGCGAACGACTTGTATTCAACACCAGATAATTTTTTCCGTACACAAGTTGTTTATTGTAAAATATTCTCTTAGGTGAAATATACTCCTTTCTTTCGTTTATAAATGTGGTTCATTACTTTTTAGGGAAGTTACGGGAAGGGTGCACCATTGCAACACGTGTAATTGAAGTGCGGAGTCGCACCTGAAGTTAGGCCTTCTACCAGTTGAACAGAATAACGTTGCTACTGGAGCTTATAAAAATGATTTATTGAGATATCTATCGTCGCCATGACCGTTATGCTCAAAATAACAGCCGCCTATACATGCCTGCCTCTCAATGAAAGACGTTTGTGTAGAATGGTTATGATATGCTGAATGAAAGAAAGCATTGAATAATCATAACTATCGGAGCTAACAATCGCTGTAAGAAAGGATACATACGAGAACCTTGGGATAATCTGCCTTCTTCACCTCGCCTATAAAAAAAAGGACGGGTGCGTTCGATTGGTGTTATGCGAAAATACGACCTGGTTGTGCATTTTTTTGCACGTAGATATATTCCAGCAATGAGTTGTCAACAGCGCGGGTATTGTGTTGCAACACTTTTTCTCGATGCATTTTGTAGGTGCGACCATGGCTTCTCGGAACTGTATCCCAGTTAATGGTGGAATCAAGTATTCATTTCAGAGTTTGCGTAAACTGGCCCAAAGGCAGGCCTTGAACGGATATCTGTGCATGTTTTTTTTAATTATAGGTTCCCGATTATTGTGTCTCTGAATTGAAAGGAATTTTCTGAACGTCTCAGGAACATTCCTGTCCCGATACGTGCCCAAGAAAGAAGTGTACATTGAGAGGAACTTTCAAGATCTTTTCGTCTCCCGCCGCCACTCGTTGCCATGACAATTATTGAACCATTTTTCAGACGCCATGTGCCACTAGGGGGGGATTTGGCGCTGTTGGCGCGATCTACGCGGATGATGGTGGATGCTACAGAGGCCGCCCCGTGACGAAGGTAGTGGATTTAAACACGTTAACATTGTACCAACGTGCAGCGAAACGCAGAGAGGGCTCAGTTGCAGCCGAAAGACGCTCGTCGCCGCTGCCAAGTGGAACCAGTCGCACAGTGTAGCTCCCTTTGTAGCTGGGCCAGTTGACGTCGCAGTCACGCTGCAGATAGCCGCCGCCGCCGCCGCTATAGCCACGTTTTTGACACCGGGCGGTGCGAAACTATGCTGGTAGTGGCACCCTGGATCAGCTAGGCTCGTGGCCGGACATTGGAAGCAATTGCAGGAAAGGCAGCGAAACGCAGACAGGGCTAGATTGCAGCCGAAAGACGCCCGTCGCCCCGCTCGAACGGGCGTCCTACAAGTGACACCAAAACGATCGCAGCACCGGTCTCTCCAGTGGTGGCCTGGCGGCCAATATAAACCACTTGTTTTTCGAAGCCTCCGTTTGGGTCTCTTACGTCGCTACGCCGTGGGAACCTGTTTGGGTCCCTTACGTCGCTACGCCACCTGATTGCGGCGGTGTCAAGACAGCAGTGACAGGGAACGGCCTACGATGACAAGAAGGGAACCTAAAGTGCTGTGCACTTAAAAGTGGCGAACGAGAGCCGGTGACGGCAAGCCGGCCGTCGGCTTTCAACGATGCCTGTTCAGTGGAGATTTCCGCCGCTGGGAAGCGTGGGAGGAGAGAAGCCAAAGAAGGGTCGGTGTACGTAGCCGCCGAAAGCCGCGAGGCCAATCAATTTCGGATTTTCAAACTCGGTTTTCTACTTCACTAAGCGCTATGGACGCATGGTCCTAGCCCATAAACTCTTCACACATTTTTTAGCGTAACGCCGCTTTGTTTCTAACTAAAGTCCACAAAATTGGGCGGGAAGGATCGTCTGCGGCACGATACACACAAAGCAGAAATACGCCGAAGAATTAGTAAATTACTTGTCGCATAACTCAATCCCAAGTCGGAGTATACAATACTCCTCCAATGGGACTATAGCCTTACTCCCAGTTTTATTTGTTTATTTAGTGGTATATAGGAGCAAAGTTTGACTGCCACTGAAATGCGGATTTTCAAAGGGAGCATTGGGAACATATTATTCTCTACCACTCGAAGTTTTCAGCATGCACGTCGGAGTACTGTTTATCGGCATAAGAAGTATTTTTGCAGTTTTAGGTGTTTTATAGAAGCGTTGCAGGGTAATTTATGACTGTATCTGAGAGTTGTTAACTACGCTCATATCCAGTATATTGTTTTATTTTAGGAGTGTCGAGGAACCTCATTGGACGTAATTTCTAGGTTTTGTTTCGAACATATCAATGGCATATTGTCAAAAATTTGTTTTGGGCCCACAGAATTTATTGCACAGTGATTTTATACACGCTCAAATGGTTCTAAATACTTAAATAACAAAGCACTTAAAAACGCTCAAGCAACAGAATACGTACATCGAAAA
This sequence comes from Haemaphysalis longicornis, assembly GCA_013339765.2. Taxonomy (NCBI): domain Eukaryota; kingdom Metazoa; phylum Arthropoda; class Arachnida; order Ixodida; family Ixodidae; genus Haemaphysalis; species Haemaphysalis longicornis. The sequence continues at coordinate 154,865,127 of CM023450.1, read as the reverse complement.
TACAAGGCAACTTGGTATGAACTTTATCTACTACAACTCTCTCCAACGAAAAAGGAAAGGGAGGCCGTTTGCAAAAAATGAAGTCAGCCAGGCATTAAAAGAGCCATGAAGACAAAATACAAGTTTGTTTTATTCGAAAGATATCGTGTTTTATATTGCCCCCAGCGCTTGTCGGGATGCAAACGATGCTTTATTCCCTAATAAATTATTTAATTTCAGTTAAAAGTTTGATTTTCCCGCTCAATCCTGTGTTTTCGTGGTTTTCAATAACATCTCGGGAACCGACGGCTCTGCAGCCTAGGGTGCCTTCATTCACGCGTCCGCCGTACAGGGTGAAGACACGTATACGCTCCGCCATTTTGGGTCACTCGCTCGCCCCGAAGCAAGTCACTGTATCAAAACCGCGCTAAAATTTTCACCGCAACGTGGTTTACCGGTGAAGTTTGAATCATCCTATCTATTTTGCGTGGCTGGGTTCGTGGGAAACGAAAAGAACAACGAGTTGGGCACGTTGACCCAATTGCGGCGGCACGAGACCATCCAAAGGGTGCCTCCACCGTTTACGGCGGAGTTGGGATGGAGGTACCCTACGGCGGCGTCCGCGCGTCTGTTTTACATTACTGAACCTAGATTGGGCCACCATACCATGGTAAGCCTTATGTAAACCTGGTTTGATTTTGTTCTGGGAGTTCAGTTCAGAACATAATCGTCTCGTGAAACATCGTGCCTCGCTCGATAAATATGGTCGCGTAAGACACCGTTGCTTGCGTCAATCGGCCAGTGTCGTCTGAGACAAGCCCAAAGCCTCGCAATGCTGTGCAGCTAAACCAAGCATAGTGCGCGCAGTAACAACAGCAGCACGCATCAGTACTTCTATGTTGGCTGTGCTTTCATAACTTCCACTTTTTGTCCCACCATTCTTATTGCTCTAAAAAGTGTGTGCCCTAACTTTAAACACAAGTAGCTCGTTGTACAAGCTTATAAGCTCAGCCTAATTTGCGTTTGCTTTTGCTTACCTCCGCCAAACGCTTAGCAGGCTGGTGTGACGTCATAGATTCTCTTACGGGAAATGAGCGAGTGGGTCGCATGGCTATTCCTTTTTTCCGTAATTATATAGCTTATTTGAGTGAAGTTTACGTTAAAACTGGTGTCAGTATGATTCTAACGAGGCCGTCTTTTGAATGAACCAAACTTCTGTGTTGTCTTCATGGCTCCTTTAATAGTTACGCTGCTCCCTTGCACGTGCTCCCTAAACACTGATTTTCCCGCCCCCTTCTGGCATGCTACCTACTAAGCCACAGAAGCACCGGCAATTCAGGGGTAACAGAGCGCTTTAAAACTACAGCAAAAATACACCCGCATGTTGAACAGCCTACCTGGAGAAAAAGAAACAGGATCGCGTGGACTTTCTCAGTGTTGGCTCAACTATCCGTATTTTCTGAATTTTTATTTGAAGCCATGCAAAACTGCTTTTTGGTTCGAGACACGTACGTTCAGTAGCTGGTCAAGACCTCGGAGAATAAAAGGAAATGTTCGAAATGGAATACGACCCTTCTTGCAACCAACTTCTGAAAATGCTTCGCCATCTTCTTCTTTGCCTCTTCCGTTGTTTTGGGGTAGCGGTCTCTAGGTTTTGCCCCACCCCCTCCCAATCCCGCACTTCCTCTTACCTCTAAAGCTGAATCCGCTGAATGAACATGTCTACAGCGCGGCTACACCTCATCAACCCGCTCTCATACCTGTCCCCACAGTGCCCGTTATGCCCCGCAAGAGGCACCACTGAACATCTTCTGTGGCATTGCCCTGCCGTTACCGCAGTTTGGGAGACTGCACTTCAGTCTCTCTGCGGACGCCGACCTGGCACCCTGGAGGAGTGGATCGATTCACCATCACACATTGGACCATCGGACGTACTCCGGCTCTGGCGGGCTTTTCTTCAATATTTTAAGGACGAGAGAGGACCCGGCCGTTTCTATGCAGAACCTACTTCGGGACCACTCTCACCTTGAAGACGTGGACAGCCGCCCCCTCCCCCTTCACCATAAATCACCCCATTTCTGTCCTCAAAGGTTTGTAACCTGTTAAATGGCAGAAATAAAGACGTAAAAACATCATTTCCAGCGCTCCCAAAACAAAGGAGACGTCCGCCGCCCCGTATAGACTGCTTCCGTAAATGGCGCCTGCTAGTTTAATAAAACCCGCCTTCAACATGGAGAGCCTCCTTCCTCGACCACTCCCCTAACGATGTACCAATTTTTACGTCGCCAGTGAAACCAATTGCGGCCGCCAGGTGCACGCGGCGGTCATCCAGTACGTGCGAGGCTCTGTAGGTACCGCTTGCTCTTCTTAAGAAACTGGGGTCTGCGGTGCTCGCTCAGCCAACTTCAGCTTCTTCGGCAAATGAGCCACGGATACTCCATAACAAGAACACTTAGCGTTACTACCGTACTTTCTCCATCGCTGCACACAGTGCGGAAACTTTTCATTCTTCTCGGAACCGCAGACCCGAAACTGAAGCTGAGACGGTTGATATCCGTAATTGTCTTACACGATTTGGCATCCGCATTGACGCTCCGGGCACGGCGCCCACTCTCACTCACAACTATCGGCTCGACAAGCGGACAAAGATTTAGTCGGGATAGTGACGAGAAAAAAAATTACACCCATCTCCCCGAAGTTGAACCATGAGTAGGATGCGGAGCGTCATGGGGTTCGTTTGCGTTTCCGTTTATGTTTGTTTTGCCCACATTTGGTGGAAATGTAGTGAACCCTCGTAATGCTCATATATCATACTCATGGTTCCCTTTGGGGAGTCTTAATTGCGTCAGCACACTCACTGACGGGGCTCTTGCTTCCATCCTACTTCATCTGAAGAATCACGGAGTCAAGCGCAAGCACAACCGGAGTTGTTGTTCACAACTATGGCCGGGTGGTGTTGACCACCGCCGAGCGGACATACATAAGATTTCTTTGGACAGCATTGACGCGGAGTTTAAATTTGACACAACTGATTCGTTAAAAAACGTGCGATGATTTCTTTAAGCCAGATCGAAGAGGCGCAACCACATTGTTTTCAACGGGCCACTCTCCGTTTGCGGTCACTGTATTTAGGCTTCGCGTTGGTTCGCTGGCGTAGTCCGTCGCTCCGAAGGTCGGTGACTCGGAGGAGACATTGCAGTGCATTGCAGTAAGTCCTGGTTTGTTGCACAATGTTCACAGCGAGCTTCGATTGGCGGCAAGCCCTTCGCAGCCATTCGTGAGGCCGCAAGTCCACATCGACAAGAAAATTGCAGGTATGCTCACACGATTGCTCACACGACACGAACTGACAACCGTTTTGTAATGATGCGTTGCGAATGAGGAGAAGGAGGAGGGAGAGGGGATGGAGGAGGCGTGGTTGTCTTTCATACTCCCTTTAGGGCTATCTTGATATTTAAAGGGACACTGAAGTGAATTTGTCAAGCTCCCGTTTTTGCTTGCACTGCGTAGACTGGCTCAAATTAGCACAGCTTTCATCGTTTATCCGGTCGACAAATGGGTAATTATTTTACAAAGCGCGAAAGAAGAAAACTACCATGCGCGGTTTGCGGCGGCCGCACCAACTAAGGTGACGTTGGAGGAGGGGACACACCGTGATTGGACGATGCCCAAGGTTAGCAATCAAACAAGTTTCGGTTTCGGTTTCGGTTCGTAAAACAACATGTTTGACATCCGCTGGCGTCGTTGGATGGGCATTCTCAATATCCCAGTAATCGTAGTACCGCGCTTCTGCCATGTTGTCGGCTGTAAAATGCATAAGATAAGCCTCCCAGGACGGCTTGGAATCGTAGCATTCACTAGCCGAGGCCTACGCAGTGCATGCACGCCCTCCGCGTCGCCGCAGACGCACAAATGCATGCGCTTTTCCCCCATATTTGGAGCTTGCCTCACTCATGCCTGTATCGTAAAAAGCGTGTTCGCACCAGGCCAAGGGTCTGTTGATTCTGGCCTGTGCCCACTGCCCGCAAGCAGTCGGTGCTTATGGCAACAGCACGCCAACGAGAACTCGCTAGCGCGCCAGTGCCAGGCTGCGCGAGTTCTGCGGACTAGTTCGTGGAGCAGTGAACGTTGCGGCCCGAAAAAAGGTGAACGAAAACATCGGTGCAAAACAAAAAACTTACCTTAAAAAAAAAAAAGCTGTACCCGCGGGGATTTGAACTTGTGACGGGCAAAACACTTGCGAAGAAATACCTAGCGCTCCAGGCCACACGGCCACGGACGAGAGCGCTGCCGCTGCGGGAAATATAAGGTATATAATGTGTGACCAGTTTACACTTTTATTTAGTTTTGGCATTTAAAGCAGCTTAGGGTGACTATTTGTTGTATTGCGCTCGTGCAGTAACGGTCCCCCGAGTTCCACAATAGCTCACGTCTAGCAATTGCATTTCTTAGACGGAAAAGCATCCGCAGATGCGTAGTCGTGCTGCTGACCGCTGTGCTTGTTCGCCCAGCGCAAAAAGTGCTTCCCGCACCCTAGGTTTACGCTGTACGGTAAAAATATCAGTTGATTTTATTTTCTTAGTACCTATATTGACTTCGCTGACTCTTCTACTCCTTCAAGAGGCCTTATATTTTCGTACCTGGCGTCTACCAGTCAGCGAAGCGTCGGATGTGCGCTTGTGCAGCGCTTGTGGGAAGCGACTTGACTTGGAGCTAGATACAGAGTACCAACATAACGAAAGTAAAGAAAGGCACATTCTTCCATCACAAACGTGTTGTGGGCTAGTTTCAACTGATCGAGCGAACTGCATTACCCGTCGGCGGCCGGCGGACTAACGTTGGGCCGACTGACTCGGTCGCGGAAGGGTCGGCGAGCCGTGCAGTAGCGCAGCCAATTGCCAGCTCCTCTCCTGTGACGTCACACGAAAACGCCAAAGAAAATGGGCGAGAGTGCAGAGAGGAGGACAGCATTTTCGAATTGATTTTTCTACTAAATAAATTCGCGTAAACGCGCTCAGAGTGGTCGAAACAGGGCCTAGGGACTCCGGACTACAATTTGCGCTCGTAATCCCGCATTGTTTACAAATCACTTCAGTGTCCCTTTAAGGACAGGTACTCCGTTTTGGGCGGAGGTAAAATGGTGGTAAATGCGCCTATTTCCGGCTGATCTTGGCCACCGCCGGAGTGAATTAGTAGTTTTTCCGCCTTCATACTACCGCACGTGGTTTCAGCGGTAAAAATGGACGAACACAAACATGAAGACAGGACAAGCGCCAAATAACAACTGGTTTTATTGCCCTGACGTGCAACGATATATTTATTAATTTTAATACTGCCAGTTCCTTTTTTAGACCAAGACAGGTGGGCACACAGGAGTACATACATATACATACAAAAGTAAGATAATATAACAGTAATAAACGCAAAAAGTCGAAACAAGTACATGGGTTTAGAGTTCGCTTTTGTGTCCCTTTTATGGTAGGCTTCTGTGCAATCGTGAGAGCCACGCGATCACGGATTTAACTCCGTGATATTGACCCGTAGAAACGGTAAGCGGCAACGGGCGAAAAGGATCCTGCCAGAACTACACATTGTATTACCACTCCGTCTATTACAACACTTTGCCGTAGTTTCAGGCAATCGTACTTCTAACCGGTTCCACAGATTGGGTGTTTCTGCAAGTGCTAGCTTGTCTTGTGCGAAATCAACAGTCAACATTATAGAAATTACTTCTATGATGACTGCTTGTCCCATGGGTCGTTTTTAAGCTTTACCAGCCATTTCTCAGTACGCCTTTATTCTTAATCATAATGTAAAGATGGGATTTACTCAGAGCGCTTTGATGTTTTGCTCTCACAATGTAAGACACTAGATGACCACCAAGATACATACAAGAATTTGCAGACAACCTTTATTGACGGCAAACACGTGACACAATATTGTGTCACTATGGGAACACCCCTTAAAAGTATCTGAAGGCGTTCGTACAGCACCAGATTTATTTCGGTCACAAACACCCCAAGTTGCTCTACAGGAGCGAATTTGTGCTCAGTCGTTACACTAGAAGCAGTTTTGGCATTTAGAAACACAGAAGGAGTCATCATTATTCGAAAATAAAGAATAAACGAATCGGTAATACTTACGCACATAGTTACTTTATTTCCCCGAGGTGTTTGAGAAATACAGTCTGTAATTCTTTAAAATGATTTCCATAACTCTCTGCCTCAGCCAGCACCGGTGTATGGATGTAAAACTGTGAATGCGGAAAGCAAGAGCGGCATGAAATAATTATCTTTCTTAGGGTTCTCAGGTGAATGCAGGAGAGGCGAATATAAATCCACACCATATTTATTCTCAGCTGCAGAAATGACGGGAAATTCTGCAAAACTTCTGGCAACAGTACGAGTACTTTAAACACAAGGACATCAGCCTCGGTCCGGTTGCGATTTGGTAAGTTGGAGATATGGAAACTCCACTAAGGTTCGTTCACATTCGTCACAGCACATGATTTTTTTACATAACATTTGCAGTTGAATTCGCCTGTTTAAGAGGCAGGATGCCGCAGTTTCTTAGCTAGATGGCTGAACGTCTGCGAATTATTCAACCAGGAGCCTGCCTTTAGAGTGTCAGGATGAACGTCTGTGGCCACCTCCTCTTGATTGAAAGCATTCGTACTTGTGCGCTCCTCTTCGTCCAGTTGTGTGCTTCGCTGAGCTGAATCCCACCCATCTTCCTCCACCATCATTCGCTTGGTTGTGTTGGTCATCCCGCCTTGCTTGAACGAAGCTGGCGGATCCGAAGCGGTGTCTAGAGGAGCACTTGGGCCTGGCCTTGCCTCGTCTGAATGGTGGTCGTTCCATACAACGACGAAGAACGCGACCACAGCCAGGGACACAAACAGAAACAACAGCGCACATAGAAATTCGGGGATGCCTTTGCGCTCCTTCTACCACGGTCTTGGCACTCGTACCTCTGGAAGTGGATTTCTGGACGGCCGAGACGCCGGGGGAGGTCATTCTCGCAGCAGGAGTTGGATGTACTGTGGCCGCTATAGGAGCCGCCGAAAGAATTCCACCGTCAGGGAGCGGGACCAAAGCGGATTTCGAGCTGGCAGCAGATATACCAGCACCAAGCAGCCGCTTATCAGTGGGCTTTACAAATGTAATCGTACCGGGTGGACCGTGGGGCTGGATATTCTGCGGAGCGCCATCTGGTACCTGTATCTGTGGAGGGTCTGCCGGCGGTCTGGGCGAGGCCTTCATCGCGGCTGAGGTTTCGGGCCAGACAAGTCCGGTACCTTTGATTGGGAGCTATGGAATCATGATGACAGTGATTGGCCATAGTAAGGCCACTGAGTAAAGCCTGTCATATAATAAAAACACATTTTTGCAGATGGATGTCCGCAGGAAAGAAAGCAAAAGTAGCGTAAGAGAAATTCTCGAAAAGGACAGACGCTATGCTTTTGTTGGTAAAATACCCGAATCACCAAGAAATTGGCCACAGGGATAGAGTCGTCACTTCAACATCTTCCCTACTGAACTGGGTGCCGTTATATTATAAAAGACACCATTTCCACGGCACCGATTACGATATTGGTGTTAATGAGCTTCCGTTTTTCGAGTCGTGCGTGGCTGCGTCCATGGTGTGGCGGCAAGGGATTGGCTAAACATACGTAACAAACTAAAAATGTAAACGATTTTTACCAACGATGCTGTTCAAGCTGGTGTTGGCACTGAAAACGTGCGCAGGAAAACCTCACCGAGAGATGACGTCATCACACGCACCGGCACCGCATCAATTTTCTAGCGCATCGCATCCATGTAAACGGGGCTAATGCGCTAGGAAAGCGCGTCGCATTCATGCGCCAGACGGGGTGGATTGAGACGCGTAAGTCGACTTTCGAAGTGCTTGTAAACGCGAGCGCATCGCATTAAAAATTATGTTGACAAGAAAAGTAAGCCCTGCAAACGCAGCTTTGCATTTAAAAACGTCTAAATCGAGTGTAAGACGTCAGAAAATGCGAGTCGTGAAAAAAGAACAGAACCAGCCGTGCCGGAAGCTTTGGGAGCGCCAGAAACGCTGCTTTACCTTCGATCTGCGACACCGTATGGCGCCACCATCGCACAACGGGTTATGCGCTACATGTAAACGCTAGCGCATCGCATTACTCGTGATGCGCTAGGAAATCTGACGCGCTGCTATCGCATTCTGCCGCATTCATGTAAACGCGGCTTATGCCCAGCGCTCGTGGCATGATCTCTCGCGTGCTTTTTTCTTTGCCAGGTTACGTGCGTTCCTGCCTGATGTGGAAACCACAGAAACGCTCGCGCTACAGACGCCAAAATGGATGGATGGAATAAACTTTAATTAAGATGAGCTTTAGGTGGTGATGTTAGGGGCACCTGCTTTGTGGGGGGTCTTCTTTAGTCCGGAAAACCCAGGTCCTCGCTGGCTGCTCTTGCTCTTCGTACCAGGTCTCACTGGTCGTAGAGGTCTAAGCTGGTCATCCGGGCCGCCCACTGCTCGTAGGTGGGGTTGGGGTTTGGGGTGAGGCTAGGGGTTTGTGAGCACTCCCATACCATATGGTATAGTGTGCTGGGCTGGTGTGCAGAATTGCAGGTTCCGGGATAGAGGGTGGGGGTGGATTGCGTGTAGAATGGTGCCATGCGGGTATGAGTTTGTTTGTAATTGGCGCAGAGTGGTGGCTTTGGTGCGGGTCAGTTCGGGGTGAGGTGCAGGGAAACGTCTGCACTCGTGGCGGTGGTGAGCCAAGATGTCTGTGTAGTTTAACAGCGGCTCAGGTCTTGGAGCGTTTCCCTCTTGAGAAATGGCCCGGAGTGTATGTGCGCGGATCGCGGCGTGCGCCGCTTCATTTCCCTCGAGGGACGCGTGTCCGGGGGTCCAGACAAGTTGGATTTGCGGTAGCGTCTTCGCAGAGCGCAGGATGCTGAGCGCGGAGGGACATATTCGGCAAATAGTGTAGTTTCTGCATGCTGCTTGGCAATCTGTAATTATCGTGAGGAATTCCTCTTCATCCTGGTGGGGGGCAGTAGTTGCGGCCAATGCGATGGCTAGTTCGTCAGCAGTTTCTATGCTTGTAGTGCCAATCGTTGCTGGTGTTACTTCTGCTCCATGGGAGTCAATTACACTGATTGCGTGAGCGGGTTTGTGCGGGTACGGGGAGGCGTCGCTATACCGGGTGTCAGGTTGCCAGCATACTTATTTTGGAGGGCTCTGACGCGGGCGGCGCGTCGTGCATGGTTGTAGATGGGATGCATGTTGCGTGGTATTGGAGCGACTCTGATGGCTTTCCGGATGTTGAGAGGGATGCGCTGTTTTTGGTCCTGTGGTGGCGGGACCATGTACCCAAGCGGGCGAGGGTAGTGCGTCCAGTTTTGGTGAGTTTGAGGCGTGACAGCTGGGGCGACATTGTGGGCTTCTTGAAATTCTTCCCATGTGTTGTGAAGTCCAAGTTGGAGTAATTTGCGTGTGGCCGTTTTCGGGGTTTTGTAGGCTTGCCTAATCATAATGTTTAGCTTCTCTTTTTCAGCATTTTGTAGGGTGGTGCACCATTAGTGGTGTGGTGCACCATAAGTCATTCGACTAATCAGGATAGCTTGGATTATGCCCGTGATGTCGGCTTCTTTGAGGCCGTATCGGCGATGAGAGACCCGCCGAATGATGGTGACCAACTGATTCAGAGTCTGTTGTAATGAATGGTGTGAGAGCCGGAGCCGCCCTTCGGGATGTTCAGGCCTAGAATTCGAAGGTGAGATACTTTAAGTACAGGTTGGCCATTTATGTGCAGGTCAGTATCCGGTATTGCTTGTTCCTGGCTTTTGCGAGTTCTGTCACATAGCGTCAGCAGTGCGGATTTTTCAGGGGCGCATTCTAAACCACGAGATTGCAAGTATCGTTGGGCAATCTGTATTGCTTCTTGGAGAGCGTCTTGTTGGGTGCCTGTGGAGCCCATGGGGGTCTAAATAGTCACGTCATCTGCGTATATTGCATGCTTGAGGTTTGGGATGCGTTGAAAGAGAGGTGGCAGATCCTTCATGACAATGTTGAATAATAGGGGGGATATTACTGAGCCTTGTGGGGTTCCCTTTGGTATTGTTGAGAAAGTGGTTGAGCGAAGGTGTGCGATGCCTTTTGTTGCAGTGCGGTCATTGAGGAAAGAGGATACGTAGTCGTAGGTCCGTTGGCCACAGTTTGTTGAAGCCAGGCCAGCGTAGAGAGCGTCGTGGGAGGTATTGTCGAAAGCTCCCTTGACGTCTAGAGCCAATATGGATTTCTTGTTTTGATTTCTGAGGTTGTCTATGATGTCTTCTTTTAGTTGGAGTAAGATGTCCTGTGTTGATAGGTGTTGTCGGAAGCCGTACATCGTGGCGGGGAAGTTGTCATTCTCTTCTATGTGTAAGAGTAGTCTGTTGTGAACTAGATGCTCAAAAACGTTTTCGATGCAAGAAGTTAGTGATATTGGGCGAAGGTTTTTGGGGGTGAGTGGCTTGCCTGGATTTGGAATTCGCGTAATGTCGGCTTGTTTCCATTTTGGAGGTAGGGTGGCGGCTATCCAGTGTTCGTTGATATAGTTGAGGAGGTTTTCAAGGGCTATGTAATCCAGGTTGCGAAGTAATTTGTTACATATCCGGTCTCTTCCCGGGGTGGTGTTGCGGGTAAGTTTTCTGGTCACCGCTTTGATCTCAGCTATTGTAAAGGGTTCGTCCATGGCAGGATTGGCTTTACCAGTGTACGGCGGGGTCTTATAAGTCTTGCGGGAGGTGGTCGGCTTTAATTCAATGGGGTTTCGGAGTTCGTTGAGCAGGTCGTCCTCTGTTCCCTGGTAGTTGTGCATAAGCCGTTGAAGCTGGTGTGGCTGTGCTTGCTTGGACGTACCAGTCCCCATAAGGGAGCGTAGCAGATGCCATGTGCGTCGAGTCCCCAGTGTTCCTTGCAATTTATCGCATAATTATGTCCAGTTTTGCTGGCGGAGCCGCTGCGCGTATGTTGCAGCTTCTGCGGTTAGCTTAGCGATGCGAATCTTTTCACGGCGGTTAGTGCGGTGTTTTTTTTTCCATCTTTTGCGTAAGCCACGGCAGGCGTCCCATAGGTAGAGGAGATGCCTGTCCGCTGCGGGGTGATCTTCAGTCAGAGTCAATTCTTTGGTGTGTTGCTGGGCCGATTCGAGTAGTTTGGAGGTCCATTCTTCTAGGTTGGTGATCTGGTCTACGGGTGTTGCCTCACGGAATCTCTTCCAATTAGTGAGACGGGCTGTTCCGATTTTACACTTCTGGTTCGGATTATGTGGTAGTTGAAGTTGGATGATATAGTGCTCGCTACCCCGTGTCTCGTCGAGCCTTGTCCATGTAGCTTCTTTGATGTATGCATGACGTCAAGTCTGGGGTCGTGTCCCGTTATATACTGTTGCCGATTCGGGTAGTAACTTGGGGGGTATTACAAAGATGCAGGTGATTCTGTTGTATGGCATAGTACAGGGAGGTGCCTTTTTTATTGGAGTGGATATAGCCCCACGCAGTATGGTGGGCGTTGAAGTCTCCCATGATTAATAATTTGTGGCCTTTCGTTCTTTGTCGGATGGTGCTGACCAGTTGGTCAATTCCGGGTAGCGCGTGATCAGGGGGCTGTATATATTTAGCACAAATAGGCTGGTTTGCTATTTGCGTCGTGGTATGACTTCTATGAAGGTATAATCCAGTTTCGTGGCTGCAGTGAGTTGTTGAGCTGTTAGGGTGGATTTAACCAGGATGGCGGTGCGAGATGTCGGATCAGATACAAATGTTGTGTATATACTGAAGGATATATCATCAGTGCCCGTTTCTTGTAGCGCGATGAGTTCTGGTGCGTGTTGGGCCGCAAAAAGGGTAAGGGATTGTTTCTTGCCACGTATTGAGCGACAGTTCCATTGCAAGATAGTCAGGGATTTACTCCGTGTCGGGGCCTGTGCACCAGGAGCGGTCATTGTTATTAGGAAAGTGTATTAGTGATGGTTGGAGGGGTGTCTTTTTGGGGTTTCTTGTGCTGCGCCTGCTTTTGTCAATCTTCTTCCAGGACAGCAACCCGGGTATCCAATGAGGTGAGGGGTTGGGCAATGTTGGCCATATTGGTCTTTATTTGCTCACACAGTCGTTCCAGTCGAGTTTCAATGGCTGTGAGTCGAGCGTCTGTAGTATTCGCCGGGGAAGGGAGTTCTGGATTTGACTCAGGGCGTGGGGCAGTGGCTAGGCTTGGTTGTTGTGTTGCAGGTTGATCTGGGTTGCAAGTTGATCCATTTGCGTTTTCATGTCGGCGAGTTGTTGTAGTTTGGAATTCTAGTATTTTTGCACGCGATTGACCCTGATTTGACATCAAAACTTCCTAGAGAGCTCCCTCGTAGGCTGGAGACATTATATCATCGCCTACGACTGAACTCGGCCTACACCAACAGTTACCTTTTCGCCCGCGACGACTGACGACCAACCCGTACTGCGATAACTGTTCTTCCATAGAAACCGTTGAACATATCTTATTAGAATGTGTGGCCTACCTGGCACCAAGATCCCGTTTTTTTGAAGATATTGAACGCCTAGATCAAGGGCCGGTAACTTTGAAGACCATCTTAGGACCATGGACTAGCCCCTCGAAGCAGCGTCAGGCCCCAAAAAGTTTGTTTTCATATTTGGAGGACATTAGCCACATTTCAAAATTGTAAATTCTGTAACGCAATCTAAAAAAATAGTCCGCCAAGCCCGCCAAACCACGCCAGTGTTTTTTTTTGTTTGCTTCTTCGTTTTTTTCTCTCTCTTTTTTTTCTTTTCTGCCCACCTCTCTCTAGGGCCTGTTCTCCCTACATCCCCGACCCCTAGCAGAGAAGCATGTAGGTGATCACAAACGCCGGCAAAACTCTCTGCTTTTTTAATAAAGAGCCTTCTCTCTCTCTCTCTGTTGTCTGAGCTGCGTGCTTTCGTGCTGTAATTCCTGGAGGCGTGGGTCGGGGGGTGGTTGGATGGGGGTTGTGTTAAGAAGGGGGGGAATTGGGTTTGAGCAGTGGGCGGGGCTCTAAAGAGGGTTGACCAGCTCACCTGCGGTTCCCGTGCTGGTCCTGATGGTGTGGCGGCTGGTCTTTGGGTGGTCTGCGGGATCTGGTGCTGCTGCTTCAATTCAGCAGTGCGCTGCGGGGTTTTCGAAGGCGGTGGGGAGGGCTTGAACCTTTTCTTGCAGGCTTTGTCCGCGGTAGGATGATCCAGGCCGCACAGCAGGAATTTGGGAGTGCATTCGTGGTCGGGTGTCGGTTCGCGCACGTTGCACTTCACGCACACATTTTTGTCAGGTTCGGGGCACACGTCCCGGCGGTGTCCGAGCTCACCACACAGGGAGCAGTGTTGCACTGTTTGACGGTAGGGACGGCATCGGTAAAGTGTTCCGTAGGCTTTCACGTAAAAAGGGACGTGCTTGCCTTCGAAAGTGATCAATGCCGAAGTTGTCGTGCCGAGCATTCTTGCATCGATGATGGATGCGCCATTGATGCCGGTTGGAGCTAATATGTGTGGCAGTTGCGCTGTGGTAGTGTCCTGGTCAAGGCCGTGAATGACCCCGCGGACCGTACCCGGGAAAGGTTTCAAGTATGGTTGCAGTTAGTATGTTGTTGCTCCTAGGTGCACGAGCATGCTGCTGCTTAGAGCCCGAGCGCAGCGTTCGTCGGGAGTGCTTGCGATGATGCGGTTCTGAATTGGTTGGGATTGGACTGTCACGTGCACATTGAAGATTTCTTCTGGTATTCCGCTAGTCAGTTGTAGGCCTTGGGCTTTGGCGGTCAGTCCATGCAGATATTCGGAGGCCGGTACGAGGTCGGAAGATTACCTTGTGGTCGGCGTCGGGTAGTCGGGGCGCCAAATCACTGCGGCTGGTCGGTTGACGTGGCGTTCGCGGCGGGCGTGTGGTTTGTGCAGCGGCAGTTTCCTGGGTGATTTTTATGTCAAGCATAATTTGCCAGGGGCCAGGATTCGGCAGAGTGCGGCCGCTGAGGGCATCGTACTCCATGTCGTCTTCGTCGGCGTTCGGCAGGCGAGGCGGGGCTTCGGCGCTGGGGCGGCGGCGAGGCAAACCGCATTAGGGTTAGCAGCGTCACCGGCGTGGTCCAGTCTTTCAGGGGTCGCTGTGTCCAAAAGACGGGGTTGTCGGGGCCACGGGGGGTGTCGACGTGAAGCTCTCGTCGTTAGGAGTACAGTGACATTATTTGCAGGTCGCTGTGGTCAACAGGTCAGCGAAAATCGGCCGTTGAAGCGGTGCCCATGCGAGGTGTGTTCGGAAATACGGTTGCCGCCCGTTTCAGCGCGTGCTAACGCGGTCCACTTTGGAAGAGATGAGAAACCTTGCAGGCAAAACTATCCGGGCCTACCAGTCACGGGCAACTTTCAGCGGTAAGCTCGCAAATCCATGTGAGGTGCGATAGCCGGGTCTCTGACGAAGGCAGAAATGCTGCTAAAGAAGAAGAGCGTCACTCACCAAGAAAAGTAAGCTTGGCGCGGAAGCCGCCGCACTGCTTACTGAGAGCGAATGCGACACCTTCAGTACAACGCCGAATACCACCAGATGAAGCGGTGGCCAAACGTCAGTGACTTGCAGAAGATCGAGAGTTAGGAGTTGGCGTACATTTTACATACGTAATGACACAGGTTTTATTGCTCTTTGGAAGGTAACCAGTACACCACGCAGAAACCATGACTGAGTTTCGAATCATAACCCCGCAGAAAATTTCGCACTGTCTCCAAGCATAAGCAAAGCACGCAAAAACTTATGCGAACCAAGAATAAGCTAGGTGCAGCCGCTAGCCTCGGTGTTTACCCACTCTTCGCGCCTTTATAGTGCGAAGCTGCGTAAGTTTTGTATTTGTTGCTTTTAAGGCGGAACCATTAAATGATAAATTACTTGAAAAACTGGCCACCTGCATAACAGTGGACGAAATAGTGTTAAAATGGTCGAGAGTTCAAAGGGAATGATATTAAAGTGAGGAAATTATTGTGGAATGTGGTTTAATGCTTGAGCTTGCCGAATGCGAGGCTAACACGCATCCTACGTGTCACAGCCTATTCTTCGTCTCACCTCGCCTAAAGTTTAGCCAGTTAATGCGTGATTGCTTTCGTATGGAAAACGTGTTAGAGGCAGGGAGGGAGAATCAAAGGAATAATCTGCTGCTGGGTAAATACACAGCTTGTAAAGCACATTGAGGGGAAAAGCTTATATATAGAACGAAGAAGGGCAATTGACCGTTCGTCTCATTACTTTATGTGAGAGTAAAATACAACGTCGAAAAGAAAAAGCGTCATCACGACGATAACACAAAATTAAACCTGTCCCACTCAATGTAAAAGTTGTCGCAAGTGCCGAGCAGTGATTCGCCATAATGGGCTGTACCGCCGTTATTCGCTTACTGGTACGACCCCATTCCATTCAGATTTCCCGCCTTCGCACGGCTCGTGCGCCCCGTGCCTGAAACTGCGCAAGCGGGAATTCTGGATTGGATTGAATTGGATTGTCTTGGATTGGTTTTCGATTGAATTGGATTGTATTTGGATTGATGATAAGTAGCAGAAAGCATGATAATCAGCTAATCCTAACAACCATGAAAGCTTAGCCTCGGAATAACCAGCTGAACCTTAGCTCATGCTACCTATATCATGGCATAGCCACGTGGCTTTCGAAACCTCTGGGTTACGCCGCGGCGAAGGGACCGTGACAGACTACACCGTAACGCCGTGGTGATATGCTTGGTTCCAGCGAGCGAGCTAGGACGACATGCTAGCTCCTAAAGTCCTCTGCAGTTAAAAACAATAAACATTTACCTCTTGTTGTGAAACCCGTCTTCGATATTTCTCGGGTTGAGCACCAAATCCTGCCGTTTGCCGGGTGCCTTCCCTCATCGACGTTCGGCGGCCTGGTGTGTCCATGATGACTCCGCGGTAAGTATGCTGCCTCTGGAAAATACCTCTTTCAGCGACCTCGCGTCCCTTCAAGCGCCAACCGGCCAGCAGCTGTGCTGACAATAGCATCGCTTGGCGCCTCGTACGCCAAGTGAGGGAAGGTCTTTATTAACACAAGGTTGGCCCAGGGGCCGGAAGGGGGAAAAGGGGGAAAAGGGGAGGGGAGAGATGGTCAGGAGGTGATGTTCATTTGAAGATCCTGGAGAGGAATAGTCAGTTCCTGAATGCACACATAGGGGTGGTATACCCCGGCTAAACTACTTTTGCAAGGCCACTCTCGAGAGTGAAGCGCCCAGGGGTAGCAAGGAAATTGGGGTCGCTGAGTGTCGTGGGTGGTATCTCGCTTGGATTGCGTAGGGCATTCAACGGGATGGAGCGGAAGGATTGGTACGTAGAGTAGTGCCAAATAAGGTGGGTCACGTTTGCTATTGTAGCTGTGTTGCAATATGGGCTGTAGGGCGGAGGATCGCCGGTCGGGTGATGCCATTTGCGTGTGATGTGGGGAGTCAATGCAGCGTTCGCGCGAAATTTGTTAATAAAAACTTCGGAAGGACGAGTTAGGGATTGGGCGTTATGAAGGAAACCTACAGGAGTGGCAGCGGCAAGGCGGCTGGGCCTAGCCTGGCGAGCGGGATCCAGCTGTTGCCTGAGGGAGAGCGGGGGAGCAGGGCTGTCAACCAGTGGAGGAGTTACTCGAAGACTGAAGACTCTCCTGCGCTGCCTCATGGGCAGCCTGGTTGCCGGAAGCCCTGAGCCATGTGTCCCTGTATCCACGCAACACGTACAGAGGTACCATTGCGAGCAAGCGAGACTAATCATATGTTGAATCTGATGAACTAAGGGTGATCCGAGAAGGGTTTCCGGATCTCACGTAACGCCATTTGAGGAGTCAGTCAGGACCCGAATGCGGAGTGGTAATGGAGCAGACGTCTCGTAGGTCAAGTGGTCGAGGGCTGCGAGGATCGCATGTAGCTCAGCGTCCATTATAGAAGTAGTGTGATGTTTGTCGAGTGCGAGCGCCTGTCTAAACTAGGTATACCCTGGACATCGCCAAGCCAGTCCATGCGGCTAGCAGACACGCTCGCGGTCTGTGTAAATGTCTTTTTCATCAGGGAGTTTAGCCGCCAGAGTGCGAGAAACAGCATGATGGCGAACTCTGGATCTGGATCTTGGGACGCCTATGCGTTGCAGATTGTCAACCCCTAATGGCCGTTTCCATGGAGGATGTGGATGCTGCGGTAGGGTCTGGGGGAGCGCCATTTGCGAGTTCCAAGCTGTAAGAGCCGCACCCTGCCAGGTCAAGGAACGGCGATCTTTCGTGCAGTTGTATGGGGTTTCCTCGAGCAGCAGTTCGAGCGGGGGTAGCCGGGGCTGATTGATTCAGGGGCTTCCCTGCGGGTATGGCGCGGAAGGTCCTGGTAATGGTGCGAAGAACGGCCCGATGAAGAACATGAAGATGTTTCATATGCACTTTGTTGAGCTCATAGACAGGTGCGCCATACGTAAGTCGACTAATTGCCACTGCTCGAGTAAGCGTAAGGCAGGCTGACTGGCATGCTCCGCCGTACTTGTTCGACATGCGCGAAATGAGACGAAGCATGGGTTTCCAGTTGCGCTTAAGCTGGCTGATCCAACACTTAGCGCTATTGTTGCTGGCCAACGGGACTCCTAAAATACGAATTTGCCCACTTTTAGGGGAGACTGGCGTGTCGCCGAGGTAGATGACCTTGCGTATATCTGGTGGGAGCTGATGGCGACCCTGAACAAGGAGAAATTCCGTCTTTTCCGGGGCAATCTCAAGTCCTAAGTGTCGGAAGGATTTCATTGAGGCTGTTAGCGGCACCTTGAAGTTCGTCCAACATGTGATCCGGGTCGGAAAAGTCAGCGGCTTCTGCCCAAACCGTGAGATCATCAGCGTATGTAGCAAACCGAGCGGCAGAGTCCCGTTCGAGCGTACGAGCAACTCGGGCCGCCAAGCTTCGGCGGCTTGCATCGCATCATTGTCGTGACCTTTTGTAACGTGTTTGACAACGCTGGAGATATCTCCAACGAGCCACTCGGTATCTTTAACGAGCCACTCTTCAATGAACTGCTCGAGGAAATAGGAAAGCAATACGTCTATCCGGTGGTTCAACATCGAAAAGACAAAGGGGGCTCCGACCTCTCCTTCCCAAACCCCGGCGGATTGCTTCAACGAAGGCAACCTAACGCCCACTTGTGCAAGAGAGAAGCTTCTCTCTCGGTGTGTGTGGGGGTGTGCGAGTGTGGGCGTCACTCTCAGCTCCATGAATTTTGTGATTGGTGCGTCCTGACGTCAGTCGAGAGAAAAGGTGAAAGGGGATGGAACTAACGTGCCTATTTAATCTCTTGCTCGCAGGGGCGCACTGCTTGCTCTCTGACATCGAGATGCAAACACTTGTACATAAAATTTTCTTCTCCTTCAACTTCGTCATCATGACTACCCCGGCACGACACCAACCACGGTCCTCTTCGACCCGACCCCGCTACTCTGGTTCACAACACCCTGCACTACTTCGGTCCTAACTAAGCCGAGAAAATTGACGCCCATAGACGCCCCTTATACGTGAGTGTGGCGCGGTCCACATTAAATTTATTTTCGCCACATCCACCCTGCCGAAAGGCAGACTCACCTTGGCCTCCTGGCTATTCCTCACTAACGGGAAGGAAGTTTGGGCGACAGCAAGCCGGCGCTCTCTCCTTCCAGCTTCCCGAGGAGACCAGATCCCCCATCCCTGTCGTCACCTTTAAGCACATCACTAGGTATTAAACCTAAGTTTTCCCGCACCCTGCATTCTCGAAGGAAGAATAATCGCTACTCTACAAGATACCGATCGATACCTATCGTCACCCAGTCTGCTTGCATCGTATGTTTCCGAATTATTACTCTACCGAATGCCAGTTCTGTTCACAACCCGTTACTCTGCCTGCATTAAATTAGAGCTCGAGCACAATTGCCAGCTTTCTGCCCTTCGATAGACTTTTCCCGCTATAAGCTGTGGGAGAGCCTGGTGACCAGCAGCGATCTGTATGTCCAGCCACTCCCGGCCTCCAGAGCGAAGGCTTGCATGCTCATCTCAAGGATTCCGTCACCAGATAATCGCTCCGACATCAGGAGCTCAAATAAACATTCTCTAGTGCTACAATGACTGGAAATCTTTCTTTTTTTCTGTCTTGAGATACTACAACATACACAGTCTACCCAAGGCACACTGGCTAAACTTGGATGTGGTTCGATCAACCAACCCGTGTTCAATTCACCATTCCGCCCAGTGGAAGTTGTTGACGACCGAAACTTTTGAGCATAACTCACAGATTTGACCGAGAATTTTAATGAAAGTTACGGGAAAATTTTATTCTATTTGAGCCTTCACTGCTGTCAACCCTAAGGATATACATGCACGCAAAGTCTTTTATTTTGACTCTACTTAGGTATGGAAATGTTGTGTACAAGTGGTGCCCAATGAAATACAAAGGCGTATAGTAGTTCTTAAATGGATAAACTTGAGATTGAAGTCATGTTTGGACACATGAGATTGCACACACACACACACACACACACACACACACCACACACACACACACACACACACACACACACACACACACGCACGCACACACGCACACACACACACACACACGCACGCACACACACACACACACACACACACGCACACACGCACGCACACGCACACATGCATGCACAGCAGAAGTTTGGTCTCGCAACGTCGGCCCGTTGAATGTTTTACAAGCCACACACACGTCGGGCCTACCGGCATGCACACACAGACACTTCCCCTCGACGCAAGCGGTAACGGACGGGAGCCGCGGCCATATTCGTTTGGTTTTAGATTATGGCTCACTTGTCCCTCTTGGCTCCGTTACATTAACTTTTCATGCCAAGCTTGTTTTGACTTGTGGCGCTGTCGGTGTTGCTGTTGCCATCGTGCGCCAAAACTCTCTTGTCACGCCCCCTACCCTCCCGCCTAACGCACAGGTTGCAGCTGGATAACACTTACCCCACTATGCTGGCTATCCCGTCCATCCGA
The DNA here is from genome assembly GCA_013339765.2 of Haemaphysalis longicornis. Lineage (NCBI taxonomy): Eukaryota > Metazoa > Arthropoda > Arachnida > Ixodida > Ixodidae > Haemaphysalis > Haemaphysalis longicornis. The sequence goes on along the minus strand of CM023450.1, from coordinate 154,845,104 downwards.
AGCTGATACTGCACTTAGTCCATGTATTTTTACATCAACACGGAAAACCTATAAATGGCAAAACCTAGACTAAATGAACGCACTTCGGCGAACAGCGTCCGTTGTGGACTGTGACCGTGGTCGTTGAGAGAGAAAAGAGAGTACTGTGTGTAAAGAGGGCATAATTTCTAACAAATATAACTGAATGTTTTAAACCCCACCACCAGGCCGCCCCCGCTTGCTTCGCAATGAAGCCCGCAGATGGTGCTATGCGAACGAGCACATACGCAAACACATGGCAACGCACTTGCCCGCGTCACGCCGTCCAAAGAAAATGTGTTGTGTCTTGGTTGGTCGGGTGCAGTGATTTGGGCGGTCAAGGGCTGGGCATCTGTTTTAGATGTGTTTCACAAAGGGGCGGATGAACGATTTCACAGTGTTGGACAAGCTTCGAGTGCAACCCTGTTCCCCGTAGCGTATTTCTAAACGCTTCGCTGCACAAAGCAGCTACATGACATCCCTCTTGCCGCGATGGAGAACGGTAATTAAACGTTGTCATTGGTTGCGCCCCAAATCTAAAGTGACCTAAATCATACCAATTCACCATTATTAACAACAAAAACGCGTATATTTGAGTTGAGAAAAAAATTACAAAAAAATTAAGTTCTAAAAAAAACTAAGAGATAGACCTGCTGGGGCTCCAACCCAAGCCATCAGCGGCAGTACTCATTACTCTAGATCGAGGTTACAGAACCAGAGTGGTAGGCTCATTTTTGCAGGAGCTCAAAAGAATAGCGCGCACAGTGACTTCACACATGTCACGTGGGTGCTCTGTGCAGCGAAGCGTTTGGAAACACGCTTCCCGATAGCGGAGGCATTGGTTCTTTTTCGGAAGAGATTATTTTCCGAGGCGAGGGCGATATGTATTTGCCAAAGCGATCTATGCTGTTGCAAGAGAGGTTCCACAATTCACCTTTTTCTGAGTGCCCCTTACCGCCATAATATTGCCGATCCTAGCCACAGAGGCTTAGGTTAAAAACAGTCCGTCTGTATGAATCAAACAACTTTAAGCCTAATGGAAGCCTATGATGCATACATGCACCGCCTTTCGAATAACAATGGTGTAGCAAGCCAAGAAACCAGCCAACCATTCGCCCGGCAGTATTCACAGGAATACATAAACAACACCACGTCAATAGGGCATAAATTTGCAACACTTTCATCAATGGGGCGTCAACTGTGGTGGGCTAATGGAAACAAGTCATGATTGCACAAAGGGACCCTAATTTCATCATCTTATTGCCTAATTATACAATGGTTTGGACTGCAAGACATAAGGAGTCTTAGTTGTGCCTGAATTTCTTCTTCTGCGTATTTTCTTTTTTGCGATTACCAAACTCATTATTTTGGCTGGCGGGTAACCTATAGTGTCAGGATATGTAGTTTTAAGTTTTGATTAGGTGGGGTTGTGCTGACTTTTTATTTGCAGGCTACATATGGCGGAGCTTTACGCAGCAGACTCCGGCTACACCGGATACAACCTTCGCTCCGAATACAGCCCGTTACTGTAGTTCCGCCTATAAACATGAGGGGCCCCTAACTGTAGTGCAGATACCAAAGCGAACCGTCATGTCAACACTCCGCTAGCAAACAACGCTTTTCATGGGCTTTACATGCAGTGTGGAAAAAAATGCCAATGCGAGCTTCGCTCTGTCACTTGGCAGACTTTTGCGTAGTAGTGAAATATACTCTGTATAGAAAGGATTATCACATATCAGCTAAACCAAACAATATATGTTTAAGTCAATTATATCGGTGGTTACGAAATATTCCCATACATCCAGAATTCTTTAATGGTGGTAATGTTGACGGTATTTCGTTTAGCGGTTCGGACTCTTTCGGCAATTTTAAAATACACTATCGCGAAATTCCTTATAGCTGTCCTGTTGCAATGATATGATGTCTGTATATTGCCGCCTGACTGGAGACATTTGAGGTGGTTACATTTATTCGTGTTCAGCGTATATTTGCCTCAGCATCATTTTAGGGATTGCATAAATCAAAGCGAGCGACGTAGGGCAAACCTCACCCTATTGGGAAGGCACTTCAATTGATACGTACGTCCATGTTTCGGATTAATCTGAACACCCCCACCTGGTGCTACGGGCCCAAGGCTCGATAAAACGTCTAACTGAATGGCCTAGCAATAGTGCGACAATAAATAATAATTTCTGTAAATGACACTAAACGTCAATAAATGTTTATTCACCAACTCTTTGAAAAATATTACTTCCGTTTCTGATAAAACTGATAGTACCATTGCACAATCATTCCTAAAATGCGTACTGCCCTATAGTGGGTCTTGTTTCAAACACATCCAGTGCGAATAAACCCAGTTTCACCCCGATTTTGAGACCTGCATTGATGAACATGCTCCGTAAAGCGCATGATTTTATCGGCGTGAGACGTCGGTGAGACTGCTTCAAAGCACATTGGCGCCGGTGAAGGAATTTCCGTTTGAAGCTGCAGACAGAGGAATACCCAGCAACTTGGTTACCGCGCTCTGGTTGCGCAGTCAGCTTATTGAGTAGGAGGTACGGAACTCACGGGACCGAGCTTGCGGTTTACGCGCCGTGTAGAAATAGAAGCTTTGGTGGCCTGGGCATGCAGGCAGCAACTGTTTCACGTCAACTAATGTTGTGTTGCTGGCGCAACTATAACATGAATGTTGCAGCACCAGTAATTTACCTCATAATTTTCAGCGCTTCAGACTGCCGACGTGATGTGTGGCGGCGTTCGCTCAATCCTTGGTCAATCGAGGCGATGCTGCACTCCAATGTACAGCTATGTCAGTCATTCATTCCGCCAATATCTACCCTCCCTCTCTTCACCGCTATCTTCCACCGAACGCCGTCTGTCTGGTCTCTCACCAGCTTTAACACTGCCCCTACAGTCTTAGTTGTTAAGGTCAAATTGAAGCCCTGAATTTCCTAAATAAACGGCTGCATACAAACACACCAGAAACCTGGATAAAAGGGTCAAAATACCTATAGCCGAAACCCTCAAAGGGGATTAGCACTACACAAGACCCATTGAGCAAACTCACCTCGATTTTTTACTATAGCCGCGAATAACACGAATGCCAACAGCAAGTCCCTTAATATACTAACACTCTGATTCGGTAAAAGTAACACGTAGCTGCTGCAAGCAATTTAGAAAGTAATACTAGCCTTTCTGTGGCAATAAATCATTTATTATTGCCTCAAAAATGAGAACGAATAAAAACAATTATTCTAATGTTTAGATCCTATTGCAGTAAGACTCTATTCGAAGGGCTACGTGAAACGAGAAGGGGCATTATAGAGCTTTTCATTGTTAACTGGAGAAGTCAGCTTACACAATCTTGCTATGCCAGATGAGGATGATTGCAGTAAAGTGCGGTCTATGTGGTATATTCTGGATACAACAAATAGAGAAAACGAAAGTAAAACATAAAAAACAACGACATGCCGCAAATCGCCAGGAACAAACTTAAGAGAAACATGAATAAAAAATTAGCAGTGGTTTAGCTCGACTATGCCAGGATATACGTAGCGTTAGCTAAGGTTCAGCTGGTAAAAAAAGCTGGTTATTCTTAGATTACCTGGTTGTCGAGGATTAGCTTGATTATCATGCTTACTGCTGCTTCAATGACACACACCCGGTATACACATTATGTGACACATGTATATTTATTAAGCTGCTCCAGCGCAGCGCTACCAATCGCCCCAGAGCTAAACTTGTTCCACAGGCAGAGCCGATGCTGTTGCGACGCACGAGCCATTGGTTCCACACCCGGCCACCCCTCGCATGATCATCAACTGGACCGGGCCGCCACGTGCGGAAACGGAGGTCGGCGAAGACGCTGGGCGCGTGGGGTGTGTGAGACGCAGGGCAGCGATCAACGTTATGTACGCCGTGTGACGTCACTGCTCCTCGCGCATGCGTAGCACGGCTCTCCAGTAGCCCGGCTTACGCTACAAAATTTATTGCCCTTCCACTCTGTGAAGAAGCATGACCTGCAAAGCAGCATGCCCTCTACGGATTCCGCGAAACAAAACGTTTGTTTCTTATTTACGACTGAGCATATTTCCTAGCCAATTACCTGACTGAAAGTTGGAAAAGACCCGAGATTTATCCTAATCAACAAACTTTGATCTGTCTCTTTCGCTCCCCGCTTCATAGGCATCACACTGTTTGTGTAACGTGCTAACCCAATCCACTCTACCACAGATGACACCGGACCGGTCGCCTTGGGCTGTTTGACGGTCACGTTGAACCTCACGCTAACACAACGGACATGTCATCAGTAAGGGTATAAAACCAACATCTGCGCATGCCCCCTCCTCCCCCATACCGCCCTCATCTCACTACACGTGCACGCATAAATCGGAAACCGCTCATGAGCGGGTGCTTAGAAGTGAATGATACTGTCGAACATGTCCCTATGAAAGCCCTTCAAGCTGAACGAGTAATATTGTCCCACGTCGCCGTTGCAAGCGGGCGGTTAAGGTTCATCCGGGAGGGATTAGTAGCTACACGACCAACTGAAACTTGAGGTGGCAACGGCGGCGGCAGCGGCTTTCCGTGGTTTTTGCGCCCATTCAGGGCTGACGCTTCTTAAGTTCTCCGCTCTTCTTCCTCCAAGTGAGCGTCTGTTCATATGACAGACGCTCACATAGCTAGTTAACACCTCGAGGGCTTCGAACTGTATACTAGCGGACACACATGTGGGTGTCCTTTTCGTTGCCCAGTCGCAGGCATTTCATCGTCTGTGCAACAATCCAACCCAGACCCAATACGCTCGATTGCGGACGACAGCTGACTGGGCGCATTGAGCTATGAGGATGCCATGTTTAAATCTCCCACCACCACAACGGGTATGTTATCAGTAGCGGCGTTGAGCCCTGCTCGACGTGCATGCCACCCCCCCTATTCACCCCCGACCCATGCACGCCTAAACCGGCAACGCCTAATAGGCTCCTAATTAGGCGGAAAATACTCGGGCGAATGTAAAGAGAACGACTTTATATGCGACTAGAGTAAGATCTATTATTATTCTTCCGCCAGAAGAACTGTGACCAGCTAGTCAACGAGGGCTGCCGACGCGAAAATATTGCTCGTAATGGCTTTCAATATAGATCATTGGTGATCGATAGTGGCATCGCCTTTGTAGCGAGGTGATGACGCATTATCTTACCAAAAAATTTAAAAGAAAGCTAAAGGATAATGTGCTGACGCCGGCGTTCTAACGAGGCAAGTTGCTTGCGCTTGGCAGGGGCGCGCAGGGGCGAGGGGGAATTAAAAGCGGCAACAGCCGCTTTAAATTCAACCTTCTCGGCTCCATCCTCGGCTTCATCCTGGAGCCGAGGCGCGACTCCTGAAAAGTGGAGGCACGCAACGTTGGCGTGCTCCGCCCTTGGACGACCCGCCGCCTGCTGCCCCTCGGCGACCGGCAGTTCACGGTTGCATCCTGCCCGCTGCTACAGGGCGCCCTAGCGTCCGCAGCTGCTAAGCAGACCGTTGTTTGGCCGTGTTTCGCCATGCGCGACGCCATCGTCATAGCCCCCGCAACGCCACACGCCGCATCGTCACCAGCGCCCACGACACCCTGCGGACAACGCCTCATCGCCCAGAACAGTTGGTGGGGACTTTTCGGTGTGCTTTTTCTAGATTTCGTGTCTCTTAAAGTAATGTACAGGTTGTTTAACTTTAAGTTATTGCCTGCACCTCTGTGCGTGTATTTCGTTTGCGAATATATGTTTTTGTGCCGTTGTCAAGCGCCGTCGTCTAATTATTGATACTGTTGCAGGTCCCAGTCGCCACAGAATGCCTGAAAAGAACCCTCGATGGAGGTTCCCCTTACCACAAACTGGCGTTTATGACAGGACGAGGGCGTTTGAGTACCGGAAGGTTACGGCGCGGTAGGTCCCTTGCGTGAGGGCACAATGCACAGGCAGGATTTAATTGCTGCAGGGGAGCTTCTCGTGTTGCCTAATGCACAGTTGCGGGCGTGGGTGGACAATGATCTCACGAAGGCGCGAGAAGAGCGGGCTGCAGTGCGCGAGGCTGCACGAATGGGACTCCAGTTAGAAGAAACGAGAAAAAGGAATTTGCAGTTAGAGCTCAGACTCAGGTTCACATAACTTGGGAAGCACTTAGGGTTAAGTGGCGAAGAGCTTTCGGAGTGGGTGCTCGCTCAGCAAGAAAGCGTGCGCGATGAAAGATCCCTACAGCTAGAAGCACTTAAAGAGATGGCACAAATTTAGAAGTGAAATTGTCAGCTGCGATAACGGCTTGCCGACAGAAAACGATGCTTCAATCGGTCGACACCTCTGAACAGGTGCAGGTGACGACATTACACTTTACTGTTTGCTCGTCTGTAAAGCCAAGGTTGTCGGTGAAACAGCTCCAGGCGACATTCCGCCTCCTGAGAGCCACGTGGTTACTAATATAGTCCCTAGCACAGCCGGGGAGGTCATACACTCCCAGATCTCAAACCATTTCGTGTCAAGGACTACGAAAAAGTTAACTGATCTTGGAAGACACCACTTTAGTAAGCGAAGGGTTCGAAGCCGGGGAATACCGAAAAGGAAAAAAAAAAGGTGGGAGGATAGGGAAGAGTAGAAAGATAAAGCCCACTGGTGGTTCGCGTAAAGGTTCCACCAAAAGAAATGTTGTCAAGCACGCACGATGCCGACACAATGGCAGTGGGTCTCAGCCATCCCTTATGGCTTGTGATGCAAGCGACAAAGTTCAATAACTACTGGGATAGACGTGTCTACAAGAGACGCAGAGAGTGACACCGCAGTAACTGTCGAAGAAAGGACAAACTACCTGCCGGCTAGCTTCTTGGTTGATTTCTGGCTAGTGTATTCTTTTGCATTCCCTGTGTAATGGTAGTTAATGAGTCTTTGTGTCAGCTTATTCCTGTAGCATAATCAGCTTCTGTGGACTCACTTTCTAGTGGAGGAGCTTCAAGGGCGACTATTTGAACTACTTATGGTGTGACGGTTCACCTCCGAAACTACAGTAAAGCCCGTCTATATCAAACAGCGTGAGGATTGTAAAATAGTTCGATATAGCGGAAATTTTATATAGAAAGTGAAGCAAAAATAACTTATATGAGAGCAATCTTGCTGACGGAGTCACGAGCTAACGCTCAGCTCTTACCACCCTGCAGTTCACTATTGATACGACACTTTCTCGGTAAGAAAACAATACTTTATTGGGGCGGAAGAAGTGCGTGAGTGTAGCCTGCTTCTTGGACCGCAACGCGTTTCTGATGACTGCTTGCTCCACGGTATCTAAACAGTCGACAAGCACAAGACCGTTGCCCTCAATGGCGCTGCAGTATCGCCGTAGCAGGGCCACGGCAGCGACGGCTTCGCTCGTGCTCGGAAGCGGTACGGAGTCCTCGGCGTCTTCGACAGAGCGGAGACAAGCATGGATACAAGCGAATAAAGGTAAGCCCAGCGAACCGAGGACGTGCGCGCAGCGAGTGCCGCGGACTTGAAGCTCGGTGACAGCGCAGCCCGCCGCGCCCAAAGTGGCGCTTCCGGCTCCAACGGCATGCATGCGTGGAGCTCGTCCACTCTGCCACGGCCGGTTTGGACGCGCCCGAACTCGCGCGGGTGTTGCTTGGGACAGTTGCGCGCCGATGTATTGCGGGAAAGCCTGCCACATGCCTAAGGAGAACGAAAAATCCCGCGCGGGGAGGGTTCGATATATCCATTGTGAGATAAATCGCGTTCGATATAACAAGTTTTAAATGCATGTAATTTTTACCAGATTTATACACGGGTTCAATATAGGCAATAATTTGATATATCCGTGTTCGATATAAGTGGGCTTTACTATATACATAATGTAACAATAGCGCTGAACGTAACACGACGACGTCAGGATCAAGAAAAAAGGACACACGAAACGGGAGATGCGCTTAAGTTCAGCGCTATTGTTACATTATGTATAGATGCCAACTAGCCAAACACCAAGCTTTATGAACTTTACTATATGCCTCGGCAGAATGGTGCTCTCTGTGTGAATGTGCGGGATGATGCTCCGCGTGTGTGGTGGTGCTATGGACTGGATGCGCCAGTACGATTGTCCACGAGTAGGTTTTCCTCATCTCCGTGTGCAGTTTTTACAAAAGAACTTCTCCAAGGGATGAGGGGGGCACGTGTGAGGTGAGGTTCCCGTTGTGACGACGACAACGACGGCGACCTCGCGCGGACATACCCGAGCAGTACTCGAGCGGGGATTGCCCTTAGTGTGGTTGCACCGAGAAAGAAGTTGCAAGCCACACGAGTGGCTGGCCTGGCCAATGGGAAGTGGCCACAAGTGAAGAGCTGGGGAGGCCAGTCGAGAACAGAGGAGAACGCCGGGAGGAGTGGACGGAGTAGGTTATATGACCAGGACGTCCAGTTGGAAGGCTCGAAGCTCGTCGGGTTTTCGGGACCCGAGCTCGAGAGGGGTCTACCTGGCACCTTGGCATCGTCGAGCCGAGGAGCAACTCCTGAATCATGGAGGCACGCAACGTTGGCGTACTCCGCCCCAAGACGACCCGCCGCCTGGTGCCCGTTGGTGTGCGGCAGTGCACGGTTGCATCCTGCCGCTGCTACAGGGTGCCATATTGTCAGCGGCTGCCAAGCAGACCGTTGTATATAGCGATAACGGTGCGTCTTCCTAGTCTACGTTCCGGCATGTGCGACGCCGGCGTCAGAGCCCGCGAACTCCAAACCCCGCATCGTGACCAGCGCACCCGACACCCGGCGGACAACGCCTCATCGCCCAGAACAGTTGGTGGGGACTTTTCTGCGTGCTTTTTCCAGATTTGGTATTTCGTAGAGTTATGTACACGTTGTTTAGCTTTAAATTGTTAATGCCTGCCCTGTACGTGTATTTGGTTTAAGAATCTGTTTTTGTGCCGTTGTCAAGCGCCCTCGTTGAATTATTGATATTTGGGCAGGTCCCAGCCGCCACAGAATACCTGAAAAGAACCTGCGAGGAAGTTTCCCCTCACCACAGTCTTCAAGCATTCCGAAAATATTCCAGCAAGCTTTTCCAGTACAATAGCGTCTCCTCCCTCCTTCAAAAGATCCACGGTTATGCCGTCGTCACCTGCAGCTTTTCCTATTTTTATGCCTTGGAGAGCCTTTCCTACTTCTCTTTAGTTACTAGTTGGACATCGCAAGTGTCGTTTGTACTGTCAGTATCCCCTGGTCAACGTGGCCCGTATACAGAGTTGTCCAGAATCGTTCTGCTACCTTTACTGTCTCGCCCAAGCTCTGCGTAATGTTACCCTGCTCATCTCTGAGTGCGTACAACCTGTCTTTGCCGATGGCTAGCTTTGTGTTCTTTACTTTTATGCATCCACCAATTTGCAGCGTTTCCTCGATTACTACCATGCTATAGGCACGAATGTCCTTTGTGTTATTTCTGTGAACCAGTTTCGACACCTCGGCTACTTCAATCTGATCGGTGGTACTTGACATTTTCATGTTCTTAGGTTTGGCAATTAGTTCCTTCGTTTCCTTAATTTAAAGGCGCAGCCCTCTGGTAGCCGTTATATGGGCTACGCGACGTAGGCGTCCTCGTAACCGACTGATAGAACACAGCAGCTGCGGCAGAAAGGAAACGGAGAGGAGCGTCTTACGGAGGTGAGGAGGAGAGAATGACGCGTGGCTATGGCGTCATGCCTTTCACAGCCTCACCCTCACTCTGGTTTCATGAGTCGCCGCACAAGGGGTGCCCTCCCCTCCGCCACAAAACGCTGTTTTGTTCGCTGCTAATCCAAACCACGTGACAATTGCGCGGGAGGTTCAAACCGGATTTGCCAGAACATGCTCTCTGCTTCCTTTGTGCCGCTAGTCCGAACTGCGTGTCGCTTGCGCGGGAGATTCAAACACGATTTGCAACAACACGATTGCCGGCGGTAACGAGGCGCAGCTAGAGAACGGCGGAGTAGTGCGTACCGTCGCTTGTTCGCTGAACACGCGATCACTTCCTGAGATGCAGCAAATATGCGCCGCGACCGAGAAGACACTAGCTCGCGTTGCGCCGAAATTTCGCACTAGGGATAAATGTAATCGTCAGTGCATTGTTCAGTTTGTTCCCTACCTCTCGTTTCTTCCACAGCTGCTGCTGATTCACTAATTGCCGATGTTAGGTAATCATTTAGCCTCTTTACACTGACCTCGTTTTTCTCATTTAGAAGCGGGAATTTGTTTTGAAGATTTATTTTGTACTCCTGTGATCTGGCACTGACTGACTTCATGAGAGGTTTCTTAATTTCATGAGTTTCATCCTTTCTCCTTTGAGATTCAGTTTTAGCTTGCAAATAACTATCCTGTCATCGCTGCTTCGAATATTACCTAGCACCCATACGTCTCACAAAATACCGGGGTTGTCACTAAAAATCAAGTAAATTGCGTTTTTATAGTACCATTGGATTTTCTTTTGTCATTTCCGATTCTTATCGTTTTTAAAAGAATGTGTGCAACAACCTCAGATTATTTTTCTCTGGAAATCCCGTCAGTGTATCTCCTCGGCTGTTAGTGATTGTCTATACCGAACTTTCCAACGGCCTTTCTCCAACTTTCTACTGAACTTTGCATTAAAGTCTCCCATCAGAACAGTGTGCTGTGTTGTTACCTTCTTCATTGCTGATTCGACATCCTCGTAGAAGCTGTATGGGGCTTCATTATCTTACCTGGTTGTTGGCGCATTGGCCTGTACTATCTTTAATGTGTCTCGCTTGTTTAGGTTGATCACAAAAGCCGCGAGTCTCCCGCCAAGGATTGTGAACCTCCCCCACGTTTTCTGCTATTTATTTGTGGAAGAAAAATCCCACATTGTGTCCTCCCTTCCCTTGGGGTCCACTTTTGCATAAAATAGGAGGCAATCGCGCCCGCCCGTAGAGATTCTGAGCCAGCGTTTGTCGGTTATGCTTAATATACGCGCGTTTCTGAAGGAAGTAGCTGAGACGCTGGTTTAGTGATGAGAGGTACAGTGACGACTGGCCGTTGGAAACAGAAAGCCACTTGTTTTGTTTAAATTTTTGTTTAAATTTTGTTTTGTTTAAATTTTGTTTTGTTTAACCTGTTTTGTTTAAATTTTGGCTTTTGGCTGTAACTTTACAAAAATGCGCCTAGCAAGCTGCTTTAACTTGCCAAACTATCGGAACAGCCTTGCATAACGCGAGTATGGCCGTTAGGAGCAACCCTGTTGCGGAAGTAAGCTAAGTTTGTTTTACTTTCCTTGACACCTTCAGAGAAAAAATTGAAATTTGCAATTTTTTTTCTGCGTAAGGGTGGCCTCGATGCGCCCATCCTTACGCAGAAAAAAATTGAATGTTTATATCTGTAAAAGTATTAGAGCTACGAGGTCCAAATTTGTTATAGAGGTGCTCTAGTAAGATTCCGTATTTTAGCGCGGATAACCCGCACCAAGAATCCGGAAATTTCATTGGCAAAGTAGGGGTGCGGATAATACGCGGGGTTTTTTTCGTTAGTGCCGCTTCACGGCAATGCTCAGTGTGCCGCGAAGATTACCTTGTGTACAACAGTGAGGACGGCCACTCAAGTGATAGCTCTAGCGAGAGCAGTGGCACTCAGTGAATTGTGACTTTCGCCTTGCAGTCAGTGTATTCTACTTGCTAAATATGCGCTTTTTCTGTCTACATAGTATGCGATGTGTCGCTTGGCAAGCCTTTATGTACGGACAATACGAGAGGATTTTTTTCTTTTCTGTCGGACTGAAAGTGTGGGTTCGGATTATATGCAGGGGCGGGTTATACGCGCGAAAATACGGTATGTAAGGCAAGTGCAATAAGAATAAAACTTTATACGCGCGAAAATACGGTATGTAAGGCAAGTGCAATAAGAATAAAATTACCTAAATTTCAGATTTCCTGGTGAAAAATTGAAAATTAGAGATGCTTCGTGTAAACACGTCCGCAATGACGGGACACTACAAGCAGCTTCCCGTCAGGGCGTGAAGCTTCTCTTTTTGCACCCTCAAACTTGAAAGGTGGTTTCGGCGTTTAAAGGAGCCATGAAGCGAAAACACAAGTTTGGTTCATTCAAAAGATTGTCTCGTTAGAATCATACTGACACCACTTCTAACGTAAACTTCGCTCAAATAAGCTACATAATTAGGAAAAACGGGAATGGTCATGCGACCCACCAGCTCATTTCCCGCAACAGAACCTATGATGTCACATGAGCTAAGCTCTGCGATTGGCGGAGGCTGGCAGAAGCAGACGCAAATTAGGTAAAGCTTACAAACTAGACGAACGAGCGATTTGCGCTTACATTTAGGGCACATTCTTTACAAAGCAATAAGAATGATAGGACAAACAGTGGAAGTTACGAAAGCACATGTAAACATAGAAGTACTGATGCGTTCTGCTGTTCGTACTGCGCACAGCATGCTTGGTTTAGCTGCACAGCACTACGGGGCTTGGGGTTGTCTCAGACGACACTGGCCGATTGACGCAAGCAACGGTGTCTTACGTGACCCCATTTGTCGAGCGAGCACTGTTTCAAGGAACGAATATCTTCTCCCAGAACAAAAACAAGCCAGGTTTAAATGCGGGCAAAAATAAACCAAACGCTTGCCACGGTATGGTGGCGTCATCTAGGTTACGGAACGTAGAGAAACGCGGGACAAACCAACACCGCTGTACAGGGTGGAGACAACCTTGGAACGGTCCCGTGCCGCCGCAATTGGGCCAACGGGCTCAACGCGTTATTCTTTTCGTTTCCGACGAGACCTAGCAACGCGAAACAGACAATTTGATTCAAAATTCTTCAGTAAACCGCGTTGCGGCGATAATTTTAGCGCGGTTTTGACACAATGACTTGCTTCGGCGGCGAGCGAGCAACCTAAAATGGCGGCGCCAGCGTATACGTGTCTCTACCCTGTACGGCGGATGCGTGAATGAAGGTACTCTAGGCTGCAGAGCGGTCGGTTCCTGTGATGTCATTTGGGACCACGAAAACGCACGATTGAGCGGGAAAATCAAAATTTTAACCTAAATTGTTTATATTCTCAGTTAATAAAGCACCGTTTGTATCCGGACAAGCGCTGGGGGCACTATAAAACACGAAATCTTTCGAATGAAACCAACTTGCATTTTCTCATCATGGCTCCTTTAAACGGTACTCTTCTATATGGACTCACCAAAGAAAGAGTATATATATTTAATGTTCGAGGGAATGCCCACCTTTAAGATTAGCGGCTATGCAAAGTAAGTTTCACTGAACTGCGCCACCACATTAGATTAGATTAAAACGTTCCCCTACTCAACTCTGACCACGGTTCCTGTCGCCGCATCAAATTATTTTTTTTCTCCTCTACCACCTGATCTTGGCAGATAGCTCGCGAAGGAGCCGTTCGAGTGTACCGGTTGTACCCTTTCATCTCACTTGTCTTATTTTAAGGTCGGTTGAATTGATAATCAATCCATAATTATTACGTCATTCGGGATTTTAGTAAGGTGGCCTTTTATTTTACGCATTTGTTTCCTGGAGACTAAATTAATATCTTAATGTCCACACGGAGTACACGCAGTGGTTTACGACCACCAATCTCCCATTTATTCATTATCATAATCATCACCACAATTTCCATGATTGCTAAGCTGGGGTTCGAAGCCACGAACTCTGTATCCATTTCACCATGATTTCACGATTCACACGCTACCCCCTGACTGCTGACACGGAATTTGTACCACCCGCATCATCCGTACACACGGCTACTGTGTGGCTGGCCCCCTCCAGGCAAGGCGACGGGAGAACTTTGCCCTCCGCACCACCTGTTTCGCCCCAGGATCCCCGGACCCAGCTAATGAACCGGCTAGGACTGCGTAGGAGTGCCCGGCCGGTAAGAATGACTGCTGTGTTAATGCGTAGCATTCTTTGCCGAGTGCCCCCACAAGCAGGAGCGTGTAGCGTCCTGCATTTCCACAAAAATGCAGATTTCGCGATGATTCTTAACGTGCTCGTTAGAATAACGTAAATAGAGATAATTGGTCTAACGAAGTTTCGGAAGACTAAAAAAAATAACAAAAATATAAAAGTATTACCGAAAACGCCCAAACGTAAGCCGCATGGAATTTACACAATAAGGCAGATTTAGCGAAAGTTCCACATGTAATCGCTATAGTAGTGTAAATGGACATCATTAGTGGAACGGAATTTCGAAAAACTAAAAATTAAGAAAAATATAAAACAAATAGGGAAAAGAGCGAACCGTGTAACGCCCTGCATTTTAACAATAATGCAGATTTCGGAAAAGTTTCAAGTGTATCGTTGTAATAACGTAAATAGAGATAATTGGTCGGACGAAATTTGTACAAATTAAAAAATAATAAAAATATAAAAATTACGGAAAATGGCAAAACGTATAATGCATGGCATTTTTCCACAACATTGAAGATTTCACGCAAGTTTCATCTGTAATCCTTATAATAGCGTAATCGGAGATAATTGGTTGGATAGGACTTAGGAAAAACCAAAAACTTGGCTGGAAAAAAAACTCACTCAAAAAAGGCGACATAAGAATGCGACTCATTAGTGGATAATTCTCTGAATTTCTGCAGAATTTTTCACTGACTCGTGTAGGGCTACGTAGATGGCTTGGCTTGTGGGTACGACGGTAGCTCTCACGTGGTTTAGTTTTGTAGTCAACCGGACAGGTCCGATGGTTAGCCTCCCTGCCTTTCCTCTACTGCTTCTTGTTTACTCTGCCTTCGCATACAATATCCTCTGCCATCTTGAAAATTTATTTCGATGGAGATAAACTGACGTAACGAAGCCTCGGCATCACTGACATGCACAATTTGGATGAGCAACCTACGTGCCCTACTGTCGCCGTAAAAAAATAAATTTGTACGAAATGTACAATGCATCTGCCTACATACCTGGTACAGGGCATTAGTGAAATGCTTCAGGCAGTTTTATGAAACCCTTGTCAGTTTCAGCAAAGATCACCGGAAAGTGAACTAAACAACACTGAAGAAATAAAGTACATAACATTCTATAATGAAAACGAAACGTGTGTTCCGCATGGTTTAAAACCAGATCAATCATTCCCGGACAAAACTTTTGCCGTGGCGTGAAAGTACAGACTTTCTCGGTTCGCCCTGTAGAGGTAGCAACCTTTTGTAAGTTCTGGTTTTCAATGTTTCGGGCCAACAACTTCCGACTCCCTGTGATGTCACTGTGGCGTTGCCGACCGCCGGGAGATCCAAGCTTCTCAATTTCCGGCAATGGGCACCTCCCAGTGGCAGCGTTATGTATATGTTTATTGTGAACGAAGCTTATTCCGTAGGAAGTAAAAGTTCTCATGTCGTACAGATGTAGCACGGTTTGTAGCTGTCGTGATCGCAATGTCGCAATGGAAGAGTTGCTGGGGGCAAGCTGCTGCTATCGAGTTGCGTAATTGAAGAGCTACAGGAAAGATTCACCACCACATCGCAGAATTATTGGCACGCCTACAGGAGCTGATTTATGTGGTCTGTGTCCTCCGCGTGAAGATATGTACGCTGCCCATCCATATCGAGTCTAATTTCTTAAAAACAACTTGCTTTGTTCGAATGAACAGAAAGACTGAAAAATCGTTACAAGTGGCCTACAAACAGGTTTGGAAAGCAGAGCACACTTCCTTTGTTTCGCACTTGTTCAAATTAATTGCATATACTTTGGGGAAGAACGCACTTTCATGCCCTGGATTTCCGTCCTTCCAGATGTAACTTAAAACAACCCCTACGGCTAGCGCTAATGGTAGCTCCTATATACTTGGCTGTAACTAATTTTCATTTAAACCGTGCAGGTTCCCGGGCACCCTTCATCAAGGCGGTCACTGCCAATGTTGGAGGGCCCATACGCTGAAAACAGAGGCTTCGGTTCCAAACGTGGCAACGTGACAGTGCTGGACAGTAGAGCCGTTCCTCGAGATCCTCTCTTGCGCGTGCTGCTGTACGTCTGCATCCTGGTCGGCGTATTGACGGCAGTAGTCACCTATATAGCACTGTCAAAGTTCTGGGACACGGATATGAACCTGCGCACTACCACAAGCAACATGTCCGGTGACGCAATACAACCGCACGATACATCCAGCCGGTGCGCTCTCCGGCCGCGCTCGAAACAAACGCCATGAGGACAAGGAAAACACCAATGAGACACCAACAACGTCTGAAGAAGGGGGTGACACTGGTCGTGCCCATACTCAGGGAGACAGAAACGTTTTCGGCGTCACCACATCGTACGGAAAACAGGAAAGACTTTCAGATTCTCCCGGCTCCTGGACACCTGCACTGAGAAAATTCCTGCGATCCGTCAGCCCACAAGAGTAAACACCATGTGACTACCGCCCTGATTACCGACCTCGCCAGACGAAATAGCTGCCCTGAAAATATGTTGCCTTTATGTAGTGACAGTTGATTTACTCGTACTAAATTTTCGCGTGCAACATTGTTTCTGGTCTTACTCTGTGCAACGAGTATTCACGCCGTAAAGAGCTTTTTTAACATAAAGAAGTTCACGGCGTTGTGCACAGCAACAGCAGGCACGCTTTACAAGCGGTTTACCAGCTCAGTTTAGTGTGCGGGTATGTACAGCTGGTAATCGATGTATGTATAAAGCGAAAACCAGTCGATCGACGTAGTATTAATAGCCAAACGTGTCAGCGAAGGAACCTGTTTAGGGCTGTCGCTATGCGGTCATCCATATTGCGTCATGTTTTGCGGGATTCTTGTTAAAAAACTTGTGTAGCTTGGATCGATAGTACGTAATGTTTTGCATAATTCTTGTGAAAAAAATGTTGTGACTTGAGATACCACCGTTGTCACTTGGAACACTACGTCTGTTTCCACGGCCTTTGTTCGAAGTAATACTTAGCATCCCTTCTGCGTAGGATGAACATATTTGATCGATGGGCTTTATCATGGTAGATTGACTTAGTGTTCCAATTTTATCATTACAAACACCTGGTGAACATTGCCCCACATTTCGGGCGTGACTGGGGAACGAGGATGATGTCAAAAAAGCTATAATCTCCCCTTGTGAACATTCCTTTCACAGTGATGAACACAGCCCATCACTAGGCAACGAAGAAACAGCGGCATTCTCTTTCATCCCGACTAGATTAAGGAGGCGTGGAGACCCAGTGGCGTCCATTGTGCTACCTCGACACCCACCATGCGTTAAGGAGACAGAGCGCTCACACTCTCTTCAGTGTATCCTAAACATACGCCACGGTTAGGCGAGAGACGACCGCACAAGGATTGGGGGCCATGCGCCTAGTACTTGGGTAACCACTGCACTGTATGTGCGTATTTTAACTGAGGTTATTGTGGTGTAACCGTAACTCCATTTTAGTGGCATTACTAAGCCCCGGCTATGCTAAAACAGAGCATTAGTTATTTCCGCCAACTCGTTTACTCACGTACTGATGAAGAATCCGACTACCGCATCAGTTGACTCAAAATACGGAGCCTTGGAGTCGCAGTAAGCAAGGTGCCGGATAACAATTACCTTGTCAGCACCGACTGTGACAAGAGTCATGTGGACGCACAGCTTTAGTTCGTTATCAGCATCAGCCTATCTATGTCCAGCACAAGACGGCGGTACTCCAACAGAGTATATAACTAACGCTCTCGTGAGCATGTCCATTTTTATGCCACCAAGCCCACACTAACATGACTGCATTTTTTAGGTACGTCTGAGTGGTAAGGGATGTTAACAGTTCAACCGGACATTGCACAATATTGCACAATTTAAATTTTGGGAAATATGCAACACGCTTATAAATGCGGTACTGCCTGATGATGTAGGAGGGGTTCGTACCGAACTCGTAGCAAAAAACCTAGCCCTCAAAAAAACCGAATACAAAACGGACCCTTCCTACAAATGGGATTTTAGAGAACTTAGGATTCTAGAAAAACTCATTCATCTTTTCTTTGCGTTCTTTTCTTCGTTCTTTTAGTTTAAAGCAGTTAATCCACGATGCCTACAATGTGGACGCCAGGCAAATAACAACGTCCGGCAGTATTTATCGCGTACATCAGGTGGACGGCTTCACTAGGTTTACTGGTCCGGGGTTATTGTGTATAGAGAGCCGGTTTCAGGCAACGTTTGGTGACAGCAGTTCCATGCTCCCTCTTCATTATGGTCCCGAGCTTATACGTGAGAGCGAAACCCGGGGAGCTGCGTTGAGCAAACTTAGTCCAAATGGTAGCAGTCGTGTTTATAGCCGTGAATGAGACCACCTGCTACAATTTTGGCATCGCGTGGCTTCTTCTACCCCATCCAGAAACGGTAACTGTGAACTGCACAAAACTATCGACATTTGGGCGAGTCGATATTGATTAAGCACCTAGAACGGCAGTGTAGCATTCCCAGACACTAGGCAATGAAGTCAGAACGTCGCTTTTACCACAACCAATTTTTTTCAGAAACCACGAGACATACACGTATATTACAACCGAACCCACCTGCTCTGACATCATGACGCACAGCTACATTATCTGACATATTTTACCTTGCATGTATTGGCAGATTATTAACTCGCGGTCCCGTCGAAAAACGAACATTTTTTTCGTGCAGCGTTATCGACGGCTCGTTAACGGACAAGCCTCCTTTTTTTCAAGTGAATTCCCTCAATGGCTTTCCTAGAGACCTTGCTGCCGTGAACAGAAAGGATGGTGGTATCCCGAAATAGCGGAACGCACCCGTGTTCAGAAATTTGTCTCCGGACGCGTAAATATATCTTGGACTTGAGCGAGTTCACATGGTCTCAGATTTCTTGTGTTGCCTAGGGAAGAAATTGCCGGCTAAACGTTTCAGTGAATACCATCTATTACTCCAAACACCGCTTTTAAGCTGTTTCTTTATCTCGTTTGTAGTGGCGAATGATTGCTTTCTTTTGTTCTATTTATTGCCAACTTTAATAAAATTTCACCAGTTGCACGTCAGTGCTCCTGTGTACCCTCTCTACGTCCGGGTTTTTCGCGCTGTTTTTCAAGGTGTCATGCATACCCAACTAGCCCAAAGTCAAGCTTTATTGTTGAAGCACATCCGGATGATTGAAAAATTGCGGGGTCTCCTTTGGCATGGAATCACCCAGAGGTCATAGCAATTAGCACAGTTAAAAAAAATCCCCCCACCTCCCCGAAGGGGATCGTGCGGAAATGCGAATGCATTGGGTACACCGAATTCTTCTTTGCGGTATCGTTGCCGCGAGGGATTCGACTTCACCGACTTCCATCGCTATCAAGGCGCCAGTCGGCAAGCAGTCATGGAGAGAGGCGCGCGCTCCCTGCATTTATATGCGCAGCGAGCGGAGAGGGGTACGCGGAGAGGAGAGAGAGACCCGCGCCAGCCCGCGCGCGAGCTCTCTCTCCGCCCCGAGCTCCGCGATGCGAGCGCCCTCACACGCCGAGCGCGCTCCTCCTCTCCACTCACTCTCCGCTACTCCGCACCTGCTCCGGTTGCTAGGCGCGCGCCACAGCTGTTGCTAGGCGCACGCCGCTCAACAACACAAGACAACCCGCGGCTAAGAAATGAATTCGCATTTAAAAAACCTGACGTAATCAAAATTACTCCACTCACATCGATGGTTGCTCCCTCCAATTGAAAGAGCAGATCCTCTAATGGCATTCAAAATATGGTCGGCGCAAGGTAAGTTATCTGCAGTACAGTGAAGTAAAGGCCTCTTGGCCTACCCCGAAATGACCTTGTATTACCGCCTCTCGCAGGCTACCACAGAGGTGGAAACGGAAAACACCATTCAGCGTATGGACCCTCGCCTCGCTCACATGATCGAGGCGAGACAAGCATTACAGAAGAGATGGAAGCGGCAGAGGCACAACCGCAACCTCAGAAAGAGGGTAGCGGAGCTGAACCGCAGCATCGAAAAATACAGCAGGCAGCTCTGCGCTCAACAATGGAACCCCATCTGCAATGAAGCGGACGGGCAGTTACACGCTGGCCGAACGTGGAAGCTGCTCAGGCACCTGATGGACGAATTCAAGAGCAAAGACTACCAACAGCACAGACTCTCACAGATTGTCTACGCTACCACCAAGCAACTCGGAGAATAGGAGACGTGTAAACGCTTGAACGAGCGTTACCTCCCCAGCACCCCGAGCGAAACGCACATAGACTACCAGGGACCGCCCAACCCTCTGCTCGACGAGGATATTGAAGAGTGGGAGGTTCGCAAGGCGGCCCAAGACCTCAACTGCAAGTCCGCAGCCGGCCCTGACCAAATCACCAACAAGGCCCTGCGAAACCTAAATGACGAGGCCATAACGGCCCTAACCAACTACTACAACAAGTGCTGGCGCGCCGGAACACTACCCAAGCAGTGGAAGGCAGCCAGAACAATCCTAATACCAAAGCCGAACAAGCCACCCGGCATTGAGAATCTGAGGCCCATCTCCCTCACTTCGTGTGCGGGAAAGGTATTGGAACATGTCCTAAACAACAGGTGGCAAAGGTTCCTAGAAGACCGGAACATGTACCAGCACACGATGCTAGGGTTTCGAGAGAAGCTCAGCACGCAAGACGCCATGCTGCTAATCCAGCACGAAGCCATGGACGCTACCACAGTCAACACCGGGGACAACCGCGCCATCCTCGCCCTAGACCTACAGAGCGCCTTTGACAAGGTACGCCACTCTGCGATCCTGGCTCGAGTCAACAGACTGGGGCTCGGAGAGAGGACCTACAACTACATCAGGGACTTTCTGTCACACCGCACGGTGATGCTACAGATTGGAAACCTACAAATGGAAGAGCGGAAGCTGGGCAGCATCGGCACTCCGCAAGGCGCAGTCATCTCGCCATTTCTCTTCAACCTGGTCATGATTGGAGTCGCCGAACGCCTGAACCAGCTCCCTCAAGTCAAGTACACCATCTATGCGGACGACGTTACCCTCTGGGTCCCCGGGGGTTGTGACGGCCACATTGAATCCACACTACAAGAGGCAATCGACAACATCGAAAACTGCCTGAAAGACACGGGACTACGATGCTCTCCGCAGAAATCGGAGTTGCTGATACTACCACCGCCCGGGCGCCTCCGCAAGCGAGCAGCGGAGGAAGCCAAAAAGATCACGCTGCGCACGGGGGACGGCACAGTCATACCCCACGTGAAAAGCATCAGAGTGCTCGGCATGCACATCGAAGCCAGCCGCAGCAATACAACCGCAATCGACCGCATGGTCACCAACATGGCGATCGCAACGCGTCTCCTCAAACGAATGTCTACGCGCAGACACTTTCATGCGAGAAGCTAACATTTGTCATGCGAGAAGCTAACCTGCTGCGCATCTTGCAATCATTTGTCATGAGTCACGTTACATGCGTTGGTGCGTTCCACTACTGGAAACAACAGGAGAAGGATAGGATCAATGCGGCCATCCGCAAATCCTACAAGGCAGCACTGGGGTTCCTCAACAGCACGAGTAACCAGGCCCTTGCCAAACTGGGGGTACACAACACCCTGGACGAGGTGAGTGAAGCCCAGCGGGTCTCCCAGCTCGAACGCCTCGGTTCCACCAAGACCGGCAGGGCCATCCTCCAGAGGTTGGGCCTCAACCCACCTCAAGTTGACCAACATCAAGATAGGATCGTTCCCATAGAGGACGACATCATTCGCAAGATAAAGGTGCTCCCCTTGCCGCGGAACGTCGACCCGGACAGGAACGCGGAGAGGAGAGCGGCGCGAGCCCGAGCGCTCGCCGAGGCACACAACAGTGACGAGGGGGCAGTATACGTGGATGCAGTCAAGCACCGCGACCGCCCCAACACGTATGTGGTGGTGGTCGTACGAGCCACCACCGGGGAACTAATGAACGCCTGCAGCATCAAGGCCCGAACGGCCGCGCAGGCAGAGGAGGCTGCCATAGCCCTAGCGCTAGCGAGCAGCCCCACAATCACCACGGTGCTCAGCGACTCGAGGACCGCAGTAGCAAGCTACGCCAGGAACGCCGTGTGCGGGACTGCAGCGAGCCTGCTCCCCGAGCGCAAGGAGACTACAACGCACATCCGCTGGTTCCCCGCACACGTGGGGGGCATAGCGGGTGGCACCGTCAACCGCAACGAGGAGGCGGACGCCATCGCACGCGAGCTCGCGCACCGTGCGGTGCCCCCCTGCCCATCGTCTGCGGCGGAGATCATGGAGCCCCTGACCAACTACGGGGACATCCTTCACTGGCATCGTGCGGGAAGACGCGCCCTGCCCCCACCTCACCCGAGGCTCAAGAGGGCGAAGCTGTCCTCCTCCGTCAACTACAGACTGGATCCGTGCTGACTCCAGTGCTCGCGCGCCACGTGTGCCCTGGAACTTACGAAAGTGCAGTGTGCAGTGTGTGCGCGTTGGTGACTGCAGACCTGGCCCACATCATGTGGGGATGTGAAAGACACAGTGCAGTGGGGAGCCCAAAAGAGCTACCACCGGACATTATAGGACTCGTGTGCTCGCCCGAATACGAGCGGCAACTGCTGGCAGTCCAGCGGCTCGAGGCTGCTCTGGCCCGGCAAAGGCGAAAAGGAGACCCTCCTTCGGGAGGGGACTCGCCGAGTAGCCTGAACCGGTGCCCAGGCATAGCTTCGGGGTCTGCTTAGTACATAGACAGGGGGTGGCGAAGACCTGCGTGGCCTGACCCGCCTCCCCGCCGGAAATTTTCAATAAATGTCATTTTCTCTCTCTCTCTTCTGCCAGCTCTCCTTCACCGTATTCACCACTCCCTATTCTTCTCTCCCAACTGCACATCATGCGGCACGCAGGCCACCGCACAGCACAACATGTAGTCCTAACCCGACGACCCACTACCCCCCGTCCCCACTCTTGATCTATGGGAGTTGGCGCTGGGCTGCTCTGACCTCACGATGCAACAAGCCCTGACGGCCAGAGCAGCCAAGGTCGCTGAACAGCTGCGACTGCAGGCCACCCAACCTGCCTAACGGAGCCCCATATGCTGCTAGGCTGTATACTGTTCTGTATGGTGTTCTGCACGGAACTGCGCCATGAGCTGATCGCTCTCTATTCCAGGGATTCAATATTTGTTGATAATGTCGCCACGGTAACATGCAGCCGGTCATCAGAAATATAGGTAACCGCGACCTTGTGGAGGTTCCCAAGTTTTACCAGGTAAAATAAACTACCTATGCGTTTCGCGGCATTGACTGTACTCCGCTTTCTTTTTTATGTGAGCTGACAGGCGGATACGTTGGTATGCATCACCCAGTCATGTGGTCCAACCTTAACGGCAATGGCTTCCTTATTACCAATGAACAGCCCATACTCCTGTTGCCAAAACTAAAAACCCGGGTATGTAACGGCCTGATGTAGAGGTAAAATCCCCACCTTCAGGACTTTCAACAATCCGTTGCCCAAACAATATTAAATGTTGAGATGTCTGCACAAAGTGTACAGCCATATCACAAACAAGTTTTATATACACCACGAAGTTCATCTATGATTTTCAGTTCTCACACATGAGGAGACGTATTTGCGCTCCAAGATTTCTTTTGCTCTGTTTTAATACTTAGCACTTCATGATCACGCGCTCTCTTTGACTTTCGTTTATGGAGGCCGTAGTGACAAACCTATGCCGTCCATACAAGAACGGTGTCATCTAGCCGAACCCACCTTTAGAACACTACCGCAATGACCTGTGCATAGTAACTGGGTTTCAAGTAAAATTTATCTGTTTCGAATCCCCTGTCAGTGGGCATCATCAATGGAAAAACTGTTCACAAAACGATAAAAAATAGCTAACCTTCGTGAAATCAGTGCATATAAACGATTTTTCACGGGGTAATTCCATCCTTCTCACGGTGACAAATTTGACATGATGCCACATGTTTTGTTATAAATTTGTAAATAGTGACGGCCCTAAATATTTATCACACCTAAGGCTCTATACGCCTGAAAGCCAAGGCAGTCTATAGATAATTGGCGCTTTTCCTTAATTTGCCATATTAGACCTGAACTGTTTTAAACACTACTTAGAGGCCACTCTTCAAGCAGGGTACGTACCAAGTACCCAACAGGTCGTGACTCCGAGTGACATCAAATATCGTAGCAATTTCCAGTGAACGTGCCGTGAATATACGAACTATTCAACGATACTGCACGCTGTCGGGCTACCGAAGACATCCCCCAAAGTCTCTCCACAGTTAAACCTGCGTCCTGATTCATCACAAGGTATGCATTGCCACAAGGAAACCCAAGAATTACCTGGCGTGGGGGCGAGTTTCAATTCTCCCAACACCGCTAGCGAAGGTCAGAAACCAAGGCAGTCTTTCATCGGTCCTCCTTCAGCAGTGGCCACCACTCGAAGCTCGACAACTGACCAGATGTTGTCTGGCGAGAGTGGCTGCTACCCCGATAACACCCACCTTCCTGAGTCGAAAGCCGTTGCTGTCATTGTACTGTTCGCTTTATTCCTAGCATTGATGGCCCTTCTAGTGATCACATACATGACCCACGGCCGATATGACCCCAGCCAAAGCAAAGCTGAATATGTGGGCAGGAAGATGACCTATGCCGACCAACGCACGACCCCACCTACGGATATCTTACCATCAGACTCGACTTTTGCGACCAGCATTGGTACCCCAGCGAAGCAACTTAAAAGCCGAAAAAAAGCAACCACAGCAACAACCGAGGAGGAAGACTTATTGAAAGAACCAGAGGCAGCAGATGAAGTGGAAGTTGCTAAGCCGGACACTCAGCACCGCTACAATTAGTTGGCGACGACAGACCCCGCACACCACACCAAGGGAACCAGGCGGCCAACCTAAATGATTTGCTGTAATATTGACTGCCCACGAACAGTATCGCACGTAGGGTAAATGAACGTGAACTAATAATCAAGCTTGTTGTGATACAACCTACCCTCTTATCGCTGTAAGTGCATTACCTAGAGTTCTCTTGTCGGTAGGAAAGCCCACCGGTTGAAGTTTGCGAGTGAGGAACCACGGGGTATTGCAGTTAGGTTTTTCAAGAAATGACACCTTATGACATACTTGAATTGTGAGAGTACATTTATTCCCTATCTAAAGTCAGCTGTGAAGAGAAACCGGTGACCCCTTGTTTAAAAGTATTTTGTGAAAGCACACCCTCAAGCTTATTTCTTGAAAGGTCTACACACGGTAGCTCTAGTTACAGAATTTAGAGTTTTCAAACAGGCAACTCAGGCATAGAGCACCTAAACTAGTGAAGAGCGGTTATCTGTGGGAGTTAGTGCATTCATAAAACAGCCTTTTTTCTTTTCCGCTGTTTCTTCTAATGCTCAAGCTTCTTTCACACAAGAAAGACGTCTCACCTGATTCTCTATAGACAAGTACACACTGTGGAAAGATCACCGTTTGGTTCTTGTGTCAGAAACTTCGATATGAACCTCTTCAAAATGTAGCGGAAAGCCAGGTTGCGCTTTGAGAAAGGATACATTGTAGGTAAAAAAGGGACTGGCAGCTGCGGTTTTGAGGCGCCTTAGCTGGCATGTTTGGCGATATCGTTCTGGGACCAACACGCTGGGAAGTTACAGCTACCGCAAGGAGATTGGCAAACTGATTAGAAGTAGTGTTATTCACAAACCGTTCGCCCGTGACTTGAGTACCGGTACCCGACACCATGAACACTGGCACATTAAACCTGCTCGCACAAATTACGGTCACCAGACTCTATCGTACACTTTGCCTTTAACGCTAAACAAATATGATTTCGACGATTTATCCATTCGCTCTACGTCTTACACTACCCTCCGGAAAATGTTTTTATGTTTTTACAATACAGCATGAATACCCCCATTTGACGTAATCGGTGTAAACAAATATTTTATTGCGCTGGCATTTTCTTTTTTTTTTTGTTGTTTACTTGCTTCTTGTTTGCTTGCATTTTGTATTTGCATTTGTGATTTTTTTCCCTGCCTTGTCCCTGCTGATTGTGTCGGGGGGGGGGGGAGCTCCGTCAAGCCGCGAGTACAGCGGCTTTTTTCCCGCCTCCTCAGCCATTGTACTTGACTGAAATAAAGAACTTCAACTTCAACTTCAAATAATTGCAGCCCTTCTATGATGATTATTGCGCATGAGCAGGATGAATGAATGGAAGGTTATTGCTGATTGTCACAAACACCGGTCCAACATGTCTGTAACGGCTTAAGGTTAATGATATAAGATCTGTTATTCGCACTGTTGGAGGAATTTCGGTAACTGGCGCTGACCTTTGTAATAAGCCAGCGCTCACCCAGTGGTTTTATCGTGTATTTGTTCCTCTTCGCGCTGTAGCCATTTAAATAAACTACGAGCTCGCTCAATGATACACCCTGTTAAGCTTCGTAAGAAATTACGTAAAGTCGAAACTGCGTACAGTGGCCGGTTTTTGCATGGAGCGAAAGACCCGCCAATCCGACCATCCGTCTTCTGCGCAGTACGCGTTTCTGTTTACGGACTATATCATCACATTCAGTTCGCAGTGCTTTGCAGGTGCCCCCGAGGCTATTCTTGATTAAAATGTTCTTACACCGACATCCGCTGTTATTTTTTGCCACACCCATGCTATTAGCATCAAATTAGCACCATGCCATTAGCATCAAGAAGCCGTCTCCGGTGCCAGGTACCGACCACGTTGACCCCCTCTTCCGTCAAGAGAATATTCTTTCAGTTATGCAGAAGCCATCCTTCAGGCTAGTGCGCTGGCCTTCCCACGTGGCTGCGAACTTGCCCATGACCTTGTTGTAGCCGGTTGTCTTTTGTCCTTTTGCCGAGCGCGCGTCCTGATACCCATACACAATACAATTTCAGAAACGGTGCTACTTCTGGATACTACAATTATAGCAGATAGATATGTGCTCACGGATTGAAACGCGACACTGCGAGTGCGTGGCCGCCGGTACATGCAGTGCCGACCGTGGACCCCCGTGGGAGCTAGGTGTTTCATTGTGGTATACCGCGAGGATGAGAGCGTGTCGACCGTAGGCTGACTGCTTCCGGTTGCCAATGAGCGGGCCTGTGGTTCCCCGCCGCGCCAGTGGGGCGCTGCGAGCCTGGAGCGCTGGAAGGTGTTTGTGCGCCGACGGTAGTAGCCCGGCTGTGCGCGCAGCCGATTGAGGGACATTTTGTGCGCGCGCTCTTGTTACACGTGTCCTTTCGATGCGACACAGAAATGTTTATGTAATGCACGGTCACGCTTATCTGAAAACGAACGTCTGCACGAAGGAGCAGCAAACTTTATTCCAGGATGTAAACTAAAAAAAAGGAAAAACGCCTTTGCAGGCCCATTCGCATGTGGTGCGGTGCATTAGTACTTCGTCGGCTCTGCTCCTTTTTTAGTTTATATCATAGAATGAAGTTGGCTGTTCCTTCGTGCAGACGCTCGTTTTATTTAGATAAGCACGACCTTGCCTTATATGCACATTATCTGTGTCGCATCGGAAGGGCACGCGTTTCAAGAGCGCGAGAGCAGACGATGTCGCGAAATCGGCTGCGCGGACAGCCGGGCGGCTGCCACCGCCGCACAAACGCCCTACTGCGCTCCAGGCTCGCAGCGCACCGCTGTCGCTGCGGGGAACCATAGCCCGCTTATTGGCTACCGGAAGAAGCAAGCCTGCGGTCAAAACGCTCTCATCCTCGTGGTATACCAGAATGCAACACCTAGCTTCCACGGGCGTCCACGGGCGGCGCTGCATGTACCGCAGGCCACGCGCTCACAGTGTAGCGTTTCAATCTGTGGGCACTGTACATATTGTCACGGGCTCTTGCACCTTGGTAAAAAAAAGCGCTTCAATGACGGAACGAAGATTAGTTCAGTCACGGCCAACCTCTCCTTCAGGGATTAGCGTCACTGCACTGATCGGAAGCCAAGCTGGTACATAGCCTTGGAAAAAGGAGACGACGAAGCTGAGAGCCTTGCGGACGGGCGCGCTGTTCCTTGGACATAAGAGCTGCCTTTGCTACCGGCTTGTATTTGCCTGTTAATACAGTTTATTACGAACAGCGTCTAAACAGCCACGTCACAATAAATACAGCGAATTAAAATTGAAAAGGAGGGACTCGTAGAAGGAGCACTGAAAGAAAGACAGCAGTCGTGAACACCAAGGAATGGAAAAGGGGAATTAATTCACCGTTTTATATACTTAGGCATCTCTAATTTTTTTAATGAAACGAAGAAAGTGAAAAACAACACGCTCCTCAGGAGGGATCCGAACCCACGACCTCCAGAATACCGGTCTGGTGCGACAACAACAAGGCTACCTGGGAGGCTGAGCTCCCCTCTACTTTGTCGGGTAGCTCCGCAAAGACGGGAACACGTGTTTAGGGCTACTTATTTGATTCGGAGGCTGTTTGCTGCTTCCGCACGTCCCCGTCAAATATGCGACAGCTAGATATTAGCCCTAACGTGAGGCTTGCAAGTCTAATATCTCCTAGTCGTACCCGCAGCTTCACGTATAGTGAGTTGGACATTGCTTCGAACCGAATAATGCTCAGCCTGAGCTTACCCAACCTGAAGGCCCATGACATACCCACTCGAGTGCATAGGCCGTGAAAATGACAGAAGCTCACTAGCTAAAAGCCGATTCCGCAAATTCCATTTCGCTGTGACTTCATTTGCTAACACGCAGCTCTACACACCCGCTCAAGGAGATTGGCCAATGTCGATTACAGCAGCCGTTAGAGGCTAATGTACGATTAACCCATTATCATTTGAATCGACTTCAGTTTACCCGGCGACGGAAAATAATTTAAAACTGAACCAGAAAATACGTTGAGGCATCGTTACATCATAAGAGAAAGTTTTTACCCGTACCTTTTTCCCTGGAAACATGTGCATGTGCCCACCAAATTGCAGTCCAATTATCATCATCAATATTGCCTAACTACCATGCAAGGTCACCGGCACCTAGGCTAGAGAACCCCTAAAAAAGAACAAGCCATCGTCCATCGATATGCCATAATACGAGAGGACCCGCATGAATCTGCCGAGCCACAATGGCTTGCTCTATCAACCCAGTCAGCAAGCGGACCAATGAGCACCTGCTCCGAGATGCACGTTTAACGGCCAGTTAAAAGTCTACTTGGCAGCCCGCTGCTGTAGTTGATCACTTAGGGTTGCTTTGCAGCTCCGTGACAGTCCCAGTTGAACCTGCTCCTTCGAAAAATACCGTTAGATGAGCCACAGCCAGCGAAGTCTACTCCCGCTATTAGCGGATTGAAAAGTACGACGAATGAGCCCAAACACACCTCTAACTTGATGTGCATAGCACTCATTGTATTCCTCAGCGTTGCCCTGGCTCTGTACGTTCAGGCCGTTCCCCACGACTTCGCCTCGGGGCCACAATGCACCGCTCACCACTTTCCGTGCTGTCTTCATCAAAGAATTCAATAATAGACAAAGTAGCACGGCCGCTTTACGGAAGGACGCGGAGGCCTCAGTAGTTCTTGTATTTGCCAACCTTGATAAGCGTTCCAACCACGCGTACGTCTACACTAACGGGGGATCAGTCAGTGCTCACTCAGGAATCCTCCGCCACGGACTCAGAGGCGGCGGCCAAGGATTATCGAAATGACAGCTTAGTTGTGGACACCGCTTTTCAACCATAATCCAGCTGTGTGGGGGTCATCTACAGTTCGGGACCGGCACATTATTTAAGAGACAGCTATGATATCAAATGGAACTAATGGTACCTAGCCGTGGATAGGAACAAATATGTGAGCAACCAATTTATTTATTCCCTTGTGTATTCGTTTGTACGGACACCTACATTGGTGCGGAGGGGGGGGGGGGGAGGTTAGGGAAGTAATGTGGGGGAGAGTAGAAGGAAATACGGATACATAAGCAGAAATACAATAGTCATGCAAACAGGTGGGCGCTTCTTGGAAAATAATTATGCATCAATGAGGTGGAGTTACAGAAGTAGTGTGTAGATACAGCACTTCCAAATATGAATATAAATACAAGAAAAAAGCCGTGTACTCTCAATAAGCACAATAGCATAGTGAACACTGAGTTGGTCAGCCAACAAAAGTGTGGGCTAGTACTTGAACATATATTTTGTAACACTTTATGAAGCATGACAGCGATGCGCGAACAATTTCTTCCGGGAAAGAATTCTAATTTTGTAACGTTCTTGGGAAGAAAGCCTGCTTAAATGTGTCAATTCTGAAACTGTACTCGCGATTCTTTAAGCTAGCATCGGTACGAATAGATAGATACAGGTACCGTCATAAGTAATTGGAACAACGATTTGTGAATATCACCAAGTATTTGTCCTACTAGCTTTATGACAGCCATTACCGGCTTCTAGGAAGGTCTTTCTATTAAGGAATTCTCTTAAACGCACAGAAGAAGCGCCAGGCAGTTTCTGGAAGAAGTTGGTGTAAATTTATGAGACCGTGTCCCTATTACTTTTGACGGCACCTGTACGTTAGTATTTTTAGGTACATTTCCTTGTTAAAGCCAGTTCTTGAGTTGAATATATTATAAAACAACCAGCGTCTTAGTGATTTACGTCTTGCTTCGGCTAGAGGCCATCCTAAACCTTTTGAAAGGTAATCTTTTAGATAAATCATGCGATTCCGGATGAGCTTATTGGTGAGGTATATTTCGCAGAGGCGTCAATTGTTGGCCATTGTTACCGCGTGTTCAGTACGATCTTCTTGAAATCTTTCTATCTAAAATTTGCCGTGTCTGTAGAAAACTAAGGGTTCCAACTGCTCTTTTTTGTAAGTTTACAAAAAAGCTAAAGCACGCTAGAATATATTCACGAAAAAAATTCACGAAACTTGTTCACACACTCATAAGACCCCTTCACATCGACTAAGTAAAGGACAGGAACCGGAGCTTGATGTTGTGCGTTTCGAGTATGCGAGGTCACTGGGCGCCTGCGACGCGGACACGAGTCATACAGGCTTTCGTGGACGCCGGGGCACATGACTGCCTCGTAACCACAGCCTTGGCTTGTCCCTCTCCACCAACCTTAAACCAGTGCTGCGCCCTACGAGACCCTCCGACCTCTCCCAAGCCTGTTGGCAGAACTTACTGCAATTCGGGATGGTCTCCAAGCGCTCTCATCGACTGTAACTACCGGTGTGAAACTGGAAATTTACACGGACTCAACGACGCGATACGTGATCTACGTCGCGTTGCGCGTAGCACCAGCATGTCGGCACGTATTCACGCGATCCTGGACACATACCCATGCCCTGTGCGTGTATTGTGGGTTCGCCGGGACATGCTTCCTGCCCACATAGCGGCGGATCGCGCCTGTCGCCGTATAGACCTACAAAGGCCGCTGCCACTTCTTCCGGTGTCCACCCGAGAAGAACTGCTGGTGGAAAAGGAGAACCTCCGCCGCGCCACGCGTGCTTTACTTCCACCGCGTGGAACCGACCTCCCCAGTGGGCTCGCTCGCTGGGAGGAGGTCCTGCTGCGGAGGCTTCGAGTTGGGGTGGCATTATCCCCAGCAGTGACCCACGCTTGGCCTGCCCGCTATCACCGCACCGTTTGCGGACACCTGTCCCTTTTGTACGGTCCCCTGCGTCTGAAGCCGACACGAGCCACCTTCTATGGACCTGCCCTGCCCTTCAAACCTCTCGCCTGCAACACCCTCCGGGGCACAGGGCTCATCCTGGGAGACCCCCTGATCTACAGCGGTGGATATGGGGGGCCTCAGTACCGGTCTCTGTTGACGTTTCTGCGTGAAAACCAATGTAATGTTGTATATATGACTGTTATGCCGTAAGGCAAACCTCTCGCCAAAAAAAAAAAAGAGTATGCGAGGGGCTCCTGGAAGGGAGAAGAAGGAGGATTAACTTCATCGGGAAGGAAGTCTCTAGACCCATTTAGGGTGAAGGGTGGTGAAGCTGCAGCGCTTCTTTGTCGTGGTTGATGACAAGACTGCTGGATAAATCTTCCACTGATTGTACAGAAGCGTGTACGAGGCAGACTCTAAGTGCGCGTGTCGTGCGTTTGGGCAGCGTTTTATCTCTGAGGGTATCAGGTGCTACCGCACGGGGTAGTGAATATGTGGCCCTTTGAATAGTTTACTAGACTTACTTTGCATAATTTTTATTCCACCTTTAGGTTCTCTGGTGCATATAGCTGTTTTCTTTTTTGCACACTGTCCCCTAGTTGAAGTGGGGGGAGGGAGGGGTTACACTGGTTCCAGGTTAGCCAATTTTATTGAGTAGGGATCGTAATGTAATGGAAATGTACGGCCGACATTAAAAATTGTTCTGACTGGGGCAAGATAAATGCCAAGAATGTGGAGAGAATAAAGGCTTGTGTTCTCCTTTATACATCGTCATCATCCTTTTCTCGTTGCATCAATTTCTTCTTTTGTATGGTGAATTAAGGAGAGGTAGGGACAATCGCCCTCGATTTGTACTTTTGGCGCAAATATGCTTTTTATGATTCCAGCACGCACAACGTATTTCCATCGACCTCAGTATATGTATCTAAAATACGTTTTTAAATCGACGGCCCCTGTACATCACCAAGGTCAACTCTTGTCACCTGCGACCAAGCACTGTCTGTGGTGCACAGCAATAAAAAAGCCGCCCGCATCTTCCCACGGGGGGGAACTCGAGTAAATGCGTCGCATCTACTCGAGTCAAGCAAGCGTCACGTCAAGCGTAAGCCATGCAAAGACGCCCTTGACTGAATTCCGAACGCGCGCTCCACCGCTTATATACGTTGAGGGACCTGCGTAAGCCGGTCCCAGTCGACGACGTTGGCGTACTTGTAAAGCGGCGTGGACTCTAGGTGTTTGAGCCAACCGCGGATGTTGCTTGGCCGGAGAACGGCACACCGGTTATATGCGCAGCGCGCCCGAAGGAGAGGAAACCGCGGAAGAGAGAGTACTGCACATGCGCCGGCCCAAGCGCGTCTGCCGCGGCTATGACGCAACACAATCCACTTTAATCCAATCCAATCCAATCCAAATCCAATTCAAACCCAGCCCATCCAATCCAAAGCCAATCGAATCCAATCCAATGCCCCTCGCGAGAGAGTGTTCGAATCCAATCCTCAATGCCCCTCGCGAGAGATGTGTTCGCTTTCGCCTCGACTCGACGCGCATGCGCAGTAAGCGGTGCGGACTACGGACGCCAATACGGTGACATCGTGAGTTACTGAATGCTCTGCATTAAAAGAATTGTGTGGCGCCCAGGATGAGTGTTAGCATCAGCATCTCAAATCAGCATCTCAAATCAGCCTCCCAAATCACAGAAAATGTTTTTCCTTGAATTCTATTGTAGTCAAAAGGTGAAACATTTCATGAAGCCTAATTCCGTAACACCAACATCGCACACCGGCTTTTTGCGTTGTGGCGACTTTATTTTTTTCTTTCAAATAAAATTAAGCAAGAAAATTCTCTATGTTCTGAGTCGAAAGATTACCGTTAGTAGCTGAAGCCAAGCAGTTGCCACCGCCACCATTGCAGCAGCCATGCCAGGATTTATGAGCTGAGTCTTATCAACCGTGAATTCCGTGGCAGACCCCGTTCAATATATTGTCAATCATAAAATGGGAGGTACTCGCACCACAATGTAGATTCTGAAGTAACGGGGCCCGCCTCTTTGGGCACTTTTTTGCCGATGCGGTTATTTTGACAAGGTGAAGAAGGCAGATTATCGATTATCCCAAGGTTCTCGTATGTATCCTTTCTTGCTGCGTTAGTTACCTCGGATATTTTTGATTATTCAATTCTTTCTTTCCTTCAGCATATCATAACCATTTTTGCATAAACGTCTTTCATTGAGAGAGAGAGAGAGATAGAGAAATGACCTTTATTGATTCGTCCTGCGAGAAAGGTGCGGGTCAGGCCACGCAGGGCTTCGCCGAACTTCCTCTAACTACCTGCGCTAGGTAGCGGGCGGAGCCCGAAGCGTCGTGCCCGGCCGGCCGCGCGGGTTACTCGGATCGGCCGCACCGTCGCCGTCCGCTCGACCCCCGCGGGGGCCGGGAGGCGAGGGGCGCTGGCTTTCCTTTCGCCGTTGCAGCGCCAGAGCTGCCTCGAGCCGCTGGACGGCCCTGAGCTGGTTGCCGTGCTCCGGGGAGCCGATCAACTCGCGAATGTCCGGCGGGAGGCGGTCGCCTCCGTTGCGCGCGCACTGTTCGTCGCAGCCCCACATGATGTGGCCATGTCCGCGGGCACTCGCGCACACACACAGCACTCGGTCCGCTCCTAGAGTTCCGGGCACACGTGGGCCAGCGCCGGCGTGAGCACGGTCTCGGTCTGTAACTGCCGCATGAGCACCGCTTCCTCCCGGGACAGGCCGGGGTGTGGAGGCGGAAAAGTCCCTCTTTCGGAGAGGCAGCCATGAATAAGCGGCAGTATTTTTAGCATAATGGTCATCGCGACGATAGATACCTCAATAAAGACTTGAATGTGATCATCTTCGACAGAACTCTGTCTGGTTGGGTTAAACTTAAGAAGCAAATACACCAACCAAGGGCGTTTATTCAAAGCGGTCCCAATGTTTCGGAGCCAACTCGGCTCCTTCATCAGGGGTGACTATGTACGACAAGAAGCAGCGGTTATATAGGTGTCTTCTTCTTTTTCTTTTTCTTACTGGATTCTTTCCCTTGCGCGTCGGAGGCCGTGGGCGTAGATGGTGGGAAGGGCTCCGAGGGATCTGTTCAGGCCCTGCCGGTTCCCTTGTATGTGCCAGGACTCAAGCAGTAATCTTTGTGAGTAGTTCGTTTCGGTGCCAATCACCTGCGCGCCGTCAAAGTTAATCCGGTGGTCAGCTTTTTCGCAGTGCTCGGCCAATGCAGTGCGCTGAGTGTCGGATTTGCGAACGTCGTTTTTGTGTTGGCGGAGGCGTACCGGGAAGTTCATGGTCTCCCCAACATAACTAGCGGGGCATTGTGCGCAAGCAATTTTGTAGACGACCCCTTGTGATTTTTCTTTTGGCGGCCGCTCTTTAGGTCGAGATATGAGCCGTCCAAGAGTTGACACTGGCTTGTGGGAGATGACAATGCCTTCCTTGCGAAGAATGCGGGATAATGTTTCACTCGTTCCTTTCACATAGGGGACGGAAATACGGGTGGGTCGGCGTGCGGACCTTTGGATCTTTTCTTCCTCCGCCGGCAACTGGAGCATCGCATACCAGGCAAGTTTGATTCACTGGATTCTTTTGCAAAAAGTATCGCTTCGTCTGCATCAGAAAAACATCAGGCATCCCAAGAAAGCAAGCTTTCGGCACTGAAGAAAAAAGAGGCCACAGCCGCTGACCGTGCCAGCTTTGTTGTTAATTTGTCATCCAGACAACTCTCTCCTTCCGACACGGATGTTTTGGCCAAAGGCCATGGCTTTAACGTTACGACTACCCGGCCCCCTCTGGAAAAAATGGTGACTGCCATCGAAAGTGGGATCACGCGTCTTGAGGCAGGCGTCCGAGAGGAAGTCAGACTGAAGGTGATTGGCGTTCTCGGGAGCATTCCCCGACAGTACCAACATAACTTAAACGCAGATGAAGCCGCAGCCATCCGTAGCCTACGAGATGATGATAATGTAGTCGTCCTCCCTGCCGACAAGGGAAATTGTACCGTCGTGCTTGACCGCCAAGCCTACGAAAGCAAAGTTCAAGACCTCTTCGATTGCCTCAACGTACGAAAACTGAAAAAAGGACCCAACCCCCCCAAGTTCAAAGGGAGCTTAACGAACTCCTGGCCAACATTTTCAAGAAGTACCCCGATTTCCGAAGCCTATATCTGCGACTGATCTGCCGGAATGGCTCAGCGCCTGGTTTTTATGGGCTACCAAAAATTCATAAACCCGATGTGCCCCTCCGGCCTATTGTGGACTTCACAACTTCACCACTCCGAGCCCTG
This sequence comes from Haemaphysalis longicornis, assembly GCA_013339765.2. NCBI lineage: Eukaryota > Metazoa > Arthropoda > Arachnida > Ixodida > Ixodidae > Haemaphysalis > Haemaphysalis longicornis. The sequence continues at coordinate 154,809,227 of CM023450.1, read as the reverse complement.
TCCAACTCCTTCATCAGGTTCTCTCCCCTCTCGTCGGCAAAACGCCCACCCACGTCAAGAACGCCGGCCACTTCGTCGAACGTGTCTCCGAAGTGCCGATCGACCCTGGGGACAGACTTGTCTCTTTTGACGTCGTGTCGCTTTTCACCAGCGTCCCTGTTTCCCTGGCCATCGCAACCGCCACAAGTGCTCTCGAGAACGACGACAGCCTCAGCTCCAGGACCTGCCTCAGCTTCAGCGAGATAACGCAGCTTCTACAGTTCTGCCTGCAAAGCACATATTTCTGCTACAAGCAGGAATATTTCAGGCAAGTAAGTGGAACTGCGATGGGGGCAGCTATTTCCGTGACCACAGCCAACCTTGTAATGGAAAAAATTGAAAGGACCGCTCTGGAAAATTTCCCCGAAAAGCCCAAGGTGTTTCTCCGGTACGTGGACGACTGCTTCTGTGTCATCAAAGAAACAACAGCAGACAACTTCCTGTCGCAGCTAAATTCGATTGAACCAGCCATCCAATTCACCATGGAAAAAGAAACGAACAGCACCTTACCATTCCTCGACGTTTTGATAAAAAGACAGCCAGACGGACTAAATTTCACAGTATACAGGAAACCCACCCATACCGGCCGCTACCTGCAATTCGATTCCTGCCACCCAATTCCCACCAATCTTCTGTGGTCTCAGCTCTCTTACTTAGAGCCAGAACTATATGCTCAACAGAAGAGGACCGGAAGAAAGAAGAAAAAAGCCGTAATCGCCGACCCTGAAGAAAAATGGATACACGAGCAACTTTATACGACGCGTCAAACGCCGTCTCCCCCAGCCGGGCTGCAAACCAAAAAATTCCTCTGCACTGACGCCGCCGGTCAACAACCCCTCTCCTGTCTCCACCGTCTGCCCCCCCCACCCCCCTCCGCACGCCGACCCACCCGTATTTCCGTCCCCTATGTTTAAGGAACGAGTGAAACATTATCCCGCATTCTTCGCAAGGAAGGCATTGTCATCTCCCACAAGCCAGTGTCAACTCTTGGACGGCTCATACCTCGACCTAAAGAGCGGCCGCCAAAAGAAAAATCACAAGGGGTCGTCTACAAAATTGCTTGCGCACAATGCCCCGCTAGTTACGTTGGGGAGACCATGAAGCTTCCCGGTACGCCTCCGCCAACACAAAAACGACGTTCGCAAATCCGACACTCAGCGCAGTGCATTGGCCGAGCACTGCGAAAAAGCTGACCACCGGATTAACTTTGACGGCGCGCAGGTGATTGGCACCGAAACGAACTACTCCCAAAGATTACTGCTTGAGTCCTGGCACATACAAGGGAACTGGCAGGGCCTGAACAGATCCCTCGGAGCCCTTCCCACCATCTACGCCCACGGCCTCCGACGCGCAAGGGAAAGAATACAGTAAGAAAAAAGAAAAAGAAGAAGACACCTATATAATCGCTGCTTCTTGTACATAGTCACCCCTGATGAAAGAGCCGAGTTGGCTCCGAAACATTGGTACCGCTTTGAATAAACGCCCTTGGTTGGTGTATTTGCCTCTTATACCTCAATAAATCATTTTATTTTACAAGCTCCAGTAGCAACGTTATTCTTTTCAAGACTGGTACAAGACCTAACTTCAGGTGCTTTTCCGCACTTCAATTATACGTGTTGAATTGGTGCACCCTTCCCAAAATCTGCCTAAATTTTAACGAACCACAACTATAAAAGAAAGAAAGGCATATAATTGATCTAAGAGAATATTTTACATTAAATAAATAACTTGTGTACGGAAAAATTTTCTGGGTGTACAATACAAGTCGTTCACTCCAAAAGACATGGTGCTACCCTTGGGCTACTGAGGCCGAGTTAGTCCAACAGTTTACTGAAAGAAAACAGGGAGCGTCCCAAGCTAAAAAGTAAATAAATCTGCGTGCGCTCTGGAAGTGCCTAGCTTCTACCGACGCGGAAATGGAATATTGCCCAGCCGGGTGCACAGTAATGATTTAGCCTTGGCGAACACCCCGCTGTTGATACGACCCAAACACATCTAGAAAATCATCATCATCGTCATCATAATCATCATAGGAATCAAAGGTAGCAGAATTCTGCGCAGCACAACCCCAACCAAGATGCAGGACCCGGCACGATCTCAGGCAAACCCTCGACAGGCGCAGGTGCTGCACAGCGTTCGGGATTCCATCGAAACGCAGGAGGCACCCATTTCGAATATATCTGTCAAGCCATCAGATAAGCGCCTGCTTCGTGCGGGTATTTCAGCCGCCAGCTCAGAATCCTCCTCTGCCGCGGTTCCTGCTGCTGACATTTTTCCGACGGCTCTTAGAGGGCCAGCCGAACGCCAGACTCACTCCGTGAGAAGCACCACCCGCCGTGCGTCAATTGTCCAGAAGCCGTTTGCTACAAGTACGAGAGCCAAGAGTGTGACGGCGGAGCGCAAAGGCTTCACCACGATAATGCCAGGGGTCGTGTGTCTGTTCGTGTGTCTTGCTGTGGTGTTGTGGATCAGCGTCCTCTACGGTCGGGACTCGGAAGAACAGAAACACACCGCAGCTCATCTAAAGTCACCTGCGGACCTGGCAGGCTCTCTGGAAGAATGGGAGACGACTAATGTCAGCGCGCGAAGGACGCCCGAAGTGCCACCGCTTGATTCGACTCGGCGGACAACACTACTACACGAAGAGAATTTCACAGGCAGCTCCACAAATTCGGATCAAGACGAGGTGGGCACGGACAGCCACACGGACCCTGCACAGGAAGACCCCTCTGTCAATGATACTTACACCGCCATCCATCCAGCTACGAATCAGAGCAGTCGTCGACTCCTTTCAACAGGACAGATGTGATGACGAATTCGGCAAAGAACTCACAAAATCCAATCCTTCGGTGTTTAAGATTTAGGCCAACGACTGCTGCTTGCGATTTAGAAATTACCACCAAGTCTGACTCACCAGGACGATGACCTCCCTTTGTAGAAAACAACTCGTGCTTGCATTCGAATATCTAAAGCTTTCTAAACTCTTTTGGCAGACCATATTCTGTTATGGTGTGTAAGTTTATTTTGCCTTTCTTGCACTAACATGGCCACACGAAGAAAGGTTCTCCTTTTTCCCAAGTGTTGTTTTCGCATTTGACATCCAAACATCCCTGGAACAGTGCCGAAGCAAGAGCGAATCGCGGAAAATATTTTCAAATTCGCGCCATCAGATGCTAATAGTACAGCATCGTTCCTTACGGAATCGCAAGGCTTCAGCAGGTGACGGTGTTCTAGTATGCGAGGAGTCATGCTCCTCTCCTGTCAATTTGCAGACAACTACGGAGTAAGAAAAAGATATCCTGTGGGGAAAAGCCTCCTCGAAAGGGTGTCTGGTCTGGGTTTAAGCAAAGTTCTTCCTCTGCCTGTTCAACGTGGTAGTTCAACGTGGTGTTCAACGTGGTGTTGAACGTGGTGTGAGAACGGACCATTCCAAAAGCTTATTGGGCCTGGAGGTAACCCTTTCTTGTCCTGCCTACATTAACTTATGGGTGAACAAGTTTGTTTACACAGTGGCTACTGCTTCAGTTCAGGTTTTACAGCTGTGTGTAGTCGCTATATAAATTTACAGATTTATGCCGGTTACAGTAAAGTTACCTCGGCACTATAGGGTAAGAAATCGGACCTTCAAAATGCAGCCCAAGCCAGCACGACCACGCCAGCTTCCTCCAAATAACAAACTCGTATGCTTTATAATTTTTTGTCGTCGTTTTTTTTTCTCAAGAACATGCCTAAGGCATCAATAACACAACTTCAATAAACATGTTCAAGTAGAAAAGTACCCGTTGTTTCGGAGCGCGTTTCGTCATCACACTTGAGAAAGGCACCCAAAGGTTTCTACGGGCTGGGTCTAGGTCGTCATGAAAATCGTGTTTGGCGACACGGGCTGGGCGCTCATGCGCTGCAACAGTAGGCACGAAAGTTTTTTTTAAAATTTCTTCTTTGTATTTATTTATGAACTGTTTCGGGGTGGCTTCTTAGTGGTGCTTTTCTTCCGCCTACAGCTCGAACAAATTCTAGAATGTGTATTCCATGCATCAATATATTAATTAAATATATACCATATATAATAAAAGTTCCTCCAAGAAATAATAATATAACTGCTGCTAACCACACTTTATGATACAAATATCATGTGGAAATGCGCCGTCTACCCCTGGGCGGGCGTTGCCCTGAGATCGTACCGCTGCTTCGGTCATGGAGAGCTATTCTGAAATTTTTCGGAGCCCAGCTCTGCCCGTGGTGCCGCTTACTGTCGAACCTTTTCCGAGCACACAGGCGTACTTCCACACCTAGAGAAAGCAGCTCCCGTAGGCGCTGGTCAACCGGGAAGTGTGTTTCGACCACGGAGTACCCGGGCACATTTCTTGGTTTTGTAGGAGGCGTTCAGCGGCTTAGACGTGGTTACGACAGGTACAAAGGAGACGAAACCAGGCGTCGTTACGGCTACCGACAGAGGGATTACCTGTCTCCGACACGGCGGTGCTCTCCTTCTACCGCCCTCTTAAATTATCAAGCGATTCTCGGAAATACTTTCGTCGCTTCTCACCGCCGTTTTGATTATCTATGTCTGCACTTCGCCCCATCATTCATAACCCCATCTGCCGCTCGCAATACTAGGTCTTGCCGCTTTTGGAGGAAAAACTGCATCTATAGGGACAATAAAGCGCCCACGAACACCCGTCCAACATATCTGTAACGGTTTAAGGTAATGATATAACAGCTGTTATTCGCATTGTTGGAGGAATTTCGGTAACTGGCGCTGACCTTTGTAAGAAGCCAGCGCTAGTCCAGTGGATTTATTGTGTATTTGTTCCTCTTCACGCTGTAGCCTTTTAAATAAACTACGAGCTCGCTCAATGGTATACCCTGTTAAGCTTCGTTAGAAAGTACGTAAAGTCAAAACTGCGTACAGTGGCCGTTTTTTGCCCGGAGCGAAAGACCCACCAATCCGATCGTCTGCTTTCTGCGCAGTACACGTTTCTGTTTACGGAGTACATCATCACATTCAGTGCGCAGTGCTTTGCAGGGGCCCTCGAGGCTATTCTTGATTGTAATGTTCCTTCATCGACATCCGCTGTTATTTGTTGCCGCACCCATGCTATTAGCATCAAATACGCTCATCACTGAACTGTTAGAAAAACAAAGATGCCTTGTTCGGTGCCAGGAACCGACCCCGTTGACCCCTCCTCTGTCAAGAGGATATCCTTTCAGTTATGTAGGAGCCATCCTTCAGGGCGGTGCGCTGGCCGTCCCACGTGGCTGCGAACTTGCCCATGACCTTGTTGTAGCCGGTTGTCTTGTGTCATTTTGCCGAGCGCGCGTCCTGGTACTCGTACATAATACACTTTCAGAAGCGGTACTACTTGCATGGTTCTACAATTATACCAGATAGATATACTAGAATATATACATGTACATATTGTCACCGGCTCTTGCACCTTGGTAAAAAAAGAACTTTAATGAAGGAACGAAGGTTATACAGATGTTCAGTTATGGCCAACCTCTCCTTCAGGGATTCGCGTCACTGCACTGATCGGAAGCCAAGCTGCTACATAGCCTTGGAAAAAGGAGATGACGGCGCTGAGAGCCTTGCGGACGGACGCGCTGTTCCTTGGACATTGGAGCTGCCTTTGCTACCGGCTTGTATTTGCCTGTTAATACATTTTATTACGAACAGCGTCTCCACTGCCACGTCGCAATAAATACAGCGAAATAAAATTGAAAACGAGGGACTCGTAGAAGAAACACGAACACGGAAAGAGAGGTAGCAGTCAAGAACACCAAGGAATGCAAAGGGGAACGGATTCACCGTTTTCTATATTTAGGCACGTCTAATTTTTTTTAATGAAATGACGAACGTGAAAAACAACATGCACCTCAGGAGGGATCCGAACCCGCGATCTCCAGAATAGCGGTCCGGTGCGACACCAACCAGGCTATCTGGGAGGCTGTGCTCCCCTCCACTTTGTCGGGTAGCTGCGCAAAGACAGGAACACGTGTTTAATGCTGCCGATTGGATTCGGAGACTGTTTGCTGCTTCCGCACGGCCCCGGCAAATATTCGACAGCTAGATATTAGCCCTAACGTGAGGCGTTTTAAGTCTAATATCGCCTAGTCGTATCCGCAGCTTCATGTATAGTGAGTTGGAGATTGCTTCAAAGCGAATAATGCTCAGCCTGAGCTAACCCAACTTGAAGGCTGAATATAGGCCTCACGACATAACCACTCGAGTGCATAGGCCGTGACGATGGCAGAAGATTACTAGCTAAAAGCAGATTCCACACATTATATTTCGCTGTGACTTCATATTGAGTCCGCTCGGTCGCGAGGCATCCTGCACTAGGGACGCTTCACCACCACCCATTTCCCTTTCCCTTTTGCTCCAATAAACGTTTACTACTACTACTACTACTCATGTGCTAACACGCAGCTCTACACACCCGCTCAAAGAGATTGGTCAACGTCGATTACGGCAGCCGTTAGAGGCTAATGAGCGATTAACCCATTATCATTTGCTTAAATTCAACTTCAATTTCACCGACTACAGGAAATATTTACAAACTAAACCAGAAATTATGCTGAAGCATCGTTACATCATAACAGAAAGTTGTTACCCTTACCTTTTTTGCTGGAAACAGACACATCTGCGCACCGAATTTCATTCCAATTATCATCATCAAATTGCCTACCTATACCAAGCAATGGTCGCCGGCATATAGGCTAGAGAACCGATAAAATAATGAAGGCTTCCAAGAACAAGCCAGGCCATCGATATGCCACAATACGAGAGGACCTCCACGAATCTGCCGAGCCACAAAGTGCTTGCTCTATCAACCCAGGCAGCAAGCGAACCAATGAGCACCTGCTCCGAGCTGCAGTTTTAACTGCCATCCAAAAGTCTACTTCGCAGCCCGACGTTGTAGCTGATCCCTTAGGTATCCTTAGCGGCCCCGTGAGAGTCCCAGTTGAACCTCCTTCTACGAAAAACACCGTTAGCAGAACCGCAGCCAGCGAGAAGTCTACTGCCGCTATTAGCGGATTGAAAAGTAGGACGAATGAGCGCAAGCACAGCTCTAACTTGATGTGCATAGCGTTCATTGTATTCCTCAGCGTTGCCCTGACTGTGTACGTCAATGGCGTTCCCCACGACATCGCCTCGGGGCCACAGTGCACCGTTCACCACTTTCCGTGCTCTCATCATCAAAGAATTCAATAACAGACAAAGTAGCAGGGCCACCCAACGAAAGGACGCGAAGACCGCCGTAGCTCTTGCATTCGCCAACCTTGACAAGCGTTTCCACCACGCGTACGTCTACACACGTGTCTACACTAACGACGGATGAGTCAGTGCTCCCTCAGGAATCCACCGCAGCGGACTGTGAGGCGGCACCAAGGAATATCGAAATGACAGTTTTGTTGTGGACACCGCTTTAAACATAATCCAGCTGTGCGGTGTTCAGCTATAGATCGGGACCGGCATATTATTTAAGAGACAGCTATGATATCAAATGGAACTAACAGTACCTAGCAGTGGATAGGAGCAAATATGTGGGCAACCAATGTATTTATTTCCTTGTACGGACACCTACACTAGTGCGGGGGGTATGAGTTTAAGGAATTAGGGTGGGGGAGGAGTAAAGCAAATAAGGATGTAAAAGCACCAATACAATAGTCATGCAAATAGGCGCGCGTTTCTTTAAAAAAAATTATGCATCGATGAGGTGGAGTTACAGAAGTAATGTTTAGATACAGAACTTCAAAACATGAAAATAAAGAGAAGAACAAAGCCATGTGTTCTCAATAAGCACCATAGCATAGTGAACACTTAGTGGGTCCAGCAAACAAAACTGTGGTCTACTACTTGAACATATATTTTGTAACACTTTATCAAGCATGGGACCCTTGTCTGTATACCAACTTGAATGTATTTTACACCGTTGAAAATAATCAGGCATTCAAATTAACATCCAAATTCAATTCAAGCATGGCGGGGAGGCGGAAACAATTTCTTCGGGCAAAGTATTTCAAATATGTAACGTTCTTGGGGAGAAATTAAATTTGTCAATTATGAAACCGTACTCCCGATTTTTTAAGCCATTATCGGTTACAAATAGATACGTGCAGGTACTGTCATAAGTAATTGGAACAAAAATTTGCGAATATCACCAAATATTTCTCTTACTGGCTTTATGACAGCCATTACCGATTTACAGGAAGCTCTTTTAATTAAAGACTCATTTAAACTCACAGCAAAAGCACCAGACAGTTTCTGGAAGAAGTTGACGTAAATTTATGATACCGAGTGCTATTACTCTTGACGGCAGCTGTACGTTGGTATTTTTAGGTACGTTTCCTTGTTTATGCCAGTTCTCGAGTAGAATACATTATAAAACAGCCAGGTCTTAGTTATTTACGTCTTGCTTCCGCTGGAGCCATCCTAAACCTCTGCAAAGGTAATCTTTTCGAGAAAGCGTGCGGTTCCGGATGAGCTTTTTCGTCAGGCATATTTCACAGAGGCGTCAATAGTAGGCCATTGTTAACGCGTCTTCAGTACGATGTGCTTGAAATGTTCCTATCTAAAATTTGCTGTGTCTGTAGAAAACTAAAGCTTCGAACTGCTCTTTTTTGTCAATTTAAAAAAATCTGAAGCAAACTAGAATATATTCACAAAAAAAAATCACCAAATTTGTAGAGCGGGACATTGTCACACTGGATAAATATTAGTCACAAGAAGTGCCGTCCTTCACATCGGCTACCCTGGGATAGTGAATATGTGGTGAAGGCTTGCAATCCACCTTTACCTTCACTCGAATTGGGCACCTTACCCCAAATTACCGGGGGGGGGGAGTACACTGGTCCCACGTTAGCCAACTTGATTGATAAGGGGTGGTAATGTATTGGAAATGTACGGCCGACATAAAAAAACAGGTCTGACTGGGGCAAGTTAAAGGCCAATACTGTGGAGAGAGTAAAGGATTGTGTTCTCGTTTATTCATCATCATCATCCTTTTCTCGTTGCGTCGTTTTCTTTTTTTGTATGGTGAATTTGGGAGAGGCAGGGAGAATCGCCCTCGATTTGCTTTTTTCGCGCAAATATCCTTTTTGTGTTTTCAGAAAAGCACGCACAGCTTATTCCCATCGACCACAGTTTTTTTATCTAAAATACTTTTTACATCGACGGCCCCAGTATATCACCAAGGTCAACTCTTGTCCCCTGCGACTAAGCACTGTCTGTGGTGCACAGCAATAAAAAGAATATGTGTGGCGCCCAGGTTGAGTTTTAGCATCAGCATCTGAAAGCAGTGCGATCAAGTCGTAGAGCGCAGAAATTTTTTCCTTGAATTCTATTATATTCAAAAGGTGAAACATTTCATGAAGCCTATTTCGCTGACACTAACGTCGGACACCGGCTTTTTGCGTTATGACGGACTTTTTTTTTTCTTTCAAATAAAATCAAGGAAGAAAATTGTCTATGTTCGGAGTCCAAAGATTACCGTTAGTAGCTGAAGCCAAGCAGTTGCCACCGCACCATTGCAGCAGCCATGGGAGAATTTATCAGCTGAGTTTTATCACCACGAATTCGGTGGCGGGCCCGTTCAATATACTGCCAATCATAAAATGGCAGGTAATCGCACCACAGTATAGGTGCTGAAGTAACGGGCACCGCCTTTTTGTGCATTTTTTTTGTCGATGCAATTATTTTGGCAAGGTGAAGAAGGCAGATTATCCTTTCTTTCCTTCAGCATATCATTACCATTTTACATAAACGTCTTTCATGGAGAGGCAGCCATGAATAAGAGGCAGTATTTTTGATCAGAATGGTCGTCGCGACGATAGATACCTCAATAAATCATTTCATTTTATAGGCTCCAGTACCAACGTTATTCTTTTCAAGACTGGTACAAGGCCTAACTTCAGGTGCGATTCCGCACTTTAATTATACGTGTTGAATAGGTGCACCCTTCCCAAAATCTGCCTAAAAGGTACCGAACCACAACTATAAACGAAAGAAAGTCGTATAATTGACTTAAGAGAATATTTTATATTTAAATAAATTACTTGTGTACGGAAAACTTTTCTGGGTGTAGAATAGAAGTCGTTCGCTCCAAAAGACATGGGACTACCCTTGGGCTACAGAGGGCGAGTTCGTACAATAGTTTACTGATAGAAAACAAGGAGCGTTCCAAGCTAAACAGTAAATAACCCTGCGTGGGCTCAGGAAGTGTCTTACTTCTACCGACGGGGAAGCGGTATCTTGCCCAGCCGGGTGCACAGTAAATAATTTAGCCTTGGAAACCCCGCTCTTGATACGAGTCAAACACATCTAGAATATCATCATCATCGTCATCATAATCATCATAGGAATCAAAGGTAGCAGAATTCTGCGCAGCACAACCCCAACCAAGATGCAGGACCCGGGACGATCTCAGGCAAACCCGCGACAGGCGCAGGTGCTGCACAGCGTTCGGGATCCCATCGAAACACAGGAGGCACCCATTTCGAATATATCCGTCAAGCCCTCATATAAGCGGCTGCTTCGTGGTGGTATTTCAGCCGCCAGCTCGGAATCCTCCACTGCCGCGGTTCCTGCTGCTGACATTTTTCCGACGGCTCTTAGAGGGCCAGCCAAACGCCAGCCTCACTCCGTGAGAAGCACCACCCGCCGCGCCTGAAGTGTCAAGAAGCCGTTCGCTACAAGTACGAGAGCCAAGAGTGTGACGGCGGAGCGCAAAGGCTTCACCACGATAATGCCCTGGGTGGTGTTTCTGTTCCTGTGTCTTGCTGCGGTGTTGTGGATCAGCGTCCTCTACGGTCGGGACTCGCAAGAACAGGAACACACCGCAGCTCATCTAAAGTCACCTGCGGACCTGGCAGGCTCTCTGGAAGAATGGGAGACGACTAATGTCAGCGCGCAAAGGACGCCCGAAGTGCCACCGCTTGATTCAGCGCGGCGGACAACACCACCACACGAACAGAATTTCACAGGGAGCTCCACAAATTCTGATCAAGATGAGACGGGCACAGACAGCACCACGGACCCTGCACAGGCAGGCCCCTCGGTCAATGATACTTACACCGCCATCCATCCAGCTACAAAACGAAGCAGTCCGCACCTTTAAAAAGAACCGATTTCATGAAGTATTGAGCAAAAAAATTCACTTCACGAAATCCAATGCTTCGGTGTTTAAGATTTAGGGTAACGACAGCGCTTGCGATTTAGAAATTACCAAGTCTGCCTCACCAGGTCGATGACCTCCCTGTGTAGAAAACAACTCGTGCTTGTATTCGAATGTCAAATCTGGTTAAACTCCTTCGGCAGCCCATATTCTCTTATGGTGTGTAAGTTTATTTTGCCTTTCTTGCACTAACATGGCCCCACGAAGAAAGGTTCTCCTTTCTCGCCAGTGCTGTTGTGTGATTTGACATCAATACATCCCTGGAACAGTGCCGAAGCTACAGCGAATCGCGGCAATTATTTTCTAATTTTGCCGACTTAGTTTTTCTAAAAGCTCAATGCTATTTCAGAAAGTACGCCGGACAGGAATCCTGTTTTTTCGTGCTTTACTTTCCAAGAACACCATATTTTGCGTGTCGCAAATGGCAAAACTCCAAAGTAGAAAGATTTAAAAGAAAGAATTGTTACAAAAGAGGTAAGTAAGCGATTTCGTCACTCATAAAACTCGTCCCAGCAAACCTTCTTGCGCCTTTGTAAGGAACATCTTGAAAGGGCGTTCGCAATGTGACACAAAAATGTGTTTCATCGGAATGTCTTCCGGATAAATTCACAAATCCATTTTGCTGTGATCACAGCTCGGATTTGATGGACCAGGGCCACAGTCATGTTTGACATTGTATGAATGAATACGCATATTCAGTAAAAAACAAGAAGGCACAGCAACGGAAGTAAAAGAGGCACGTGCCAGTGAAGTATGTTTTTATAAATCACCTATTAATTTTAGAATGAAGACGAGACGTACTGGTAACTTTAATCTAAAAACCCAAATCGCAACAGAGACTTCCTAATATAACCCGACGTATCGGGTTAGTGGAGGAGGCATCCTATTAAGAACTGCCGGCAGCATCGTTCGACTCCCTTCTATTCACTGTAGCTACGGTGCTAGTCACGCGATGGCGTCAGTAAAATTGCTGTGGCGCTCAGGATAAATTCGGCCTTCATAAGGACAATGGAGTAAACTGTAAACAAAAAGCCACTGCTATTCCAGAACAACGTGTGTAATGCATACACCATGTTGAGCTGTTTTTAAAGCAAAGCTTTCTCGCTTTACCAGCCAACGGTTGTTTCGTGGCATGTGGGACAAAAAACTCCCAAGGCGGTTTTTACTCGCGGAGCACACTCTAGATGGCGCGGCGAACTTAACACAGCGTTACCCGCGTGCTAACACCGGCGGGCGCATCGGCGCGACCGGGCTTTGTCATCGGCTTTAGCGACGGTTGTTTTGAGCCTGTTTAGGGCGCAGCGTCGCGTTCATTGCGCGCTTCCTTCACACGGCTTGAATAAATTGTTCGACAGTACCTCCTGGGTAACCCGGACAGGAGGGAATTAAGTGGTCGTACGGCAAACATACGTTAAAGATTGGTTTGCAGGGCACAAAAACAAAATGTAAGAGACCACGTAGAGACATCTGGCCGCTAAACAAACTCTACCTTTTCGCACGGCTTGCCACGAATAGGACTCCGCTATCTAAATTGGTGAATTCCAATTCGGCTGTGTTTTAACAGGAATTACAACACGTGAAAAGAGCAACTGGTTCTGAAAAATAGCGATTATAAGAGTTCCCTCAGCTTTCTCGCAATTCTCAATCTTACTAAAATAATTTAAACAGTATACATGGGAATCACTAAGCTCACATGTCGAATTGTTTCGGTGTCCACGCTTTTGTCGCGCGGTGGTGTACCCCGAACGAGCACGTCACGATGGTTAGGCTCCGCTGTCTCACCATTCAAAAGATGCGCCTTTCCGTTTTATTTCAGCCAGCGCACGGCCTGGCTGCAGCGGCAGCGTCAGCCGCTCTAGCCCTCTCGTGGCCGACGCTTCTGCGTTTGGGACACTGCTCGTGTGAATTCTAGGTAGCGGCAGGCAGAATCTGTGGTTTCAGTCTTTTTAGGGCCACGTGTGTGAATTCAGGTGACGTCGCATGGGCAATTGTTGTGGGTGTCGTTCACAGCTTTGCTTTTCAAGCACCTTCAGAGCGGGGATTGGAGCCAATTGTTTTCCTGAACTTATACGCATTTAAAAGCAAGAGAACTCTGTTGAAACACTTCTTTTGTCCTAACGTCTTCTCCGCTGAATTGGGAAAGTTAGCTATGACGACTCAGCGCCAAGTACTGGACGTACATTCAGCGTGTACCGTCCAAGTTCAACATGTGCAACTTACACTTAAGCAAACAAAGAGTCGCGCTTGTCAATTAATATTCAGAAATCATCATTTCTAAGCCTCCGTCGAAAAGCCATTTGTCGAAAACCATTGTCTACTGCTTCCTCTGCCACGTAAATTAGTCTGGTTTCCGTCGCTTACCTCGGACGCTCTCTCTCGCCCACCTTACTCTCCCACAATAAACACGGTTAAGGTTTGCTCGAAACATTTCATATTTTCCGCCTTCTAATGAAGGTGTACACACGCGTAGAAGCTATCGTTACTCTTGGACTTGGAAGGGCGCCTCGAGGCAGCGGCCCGGGCGCAAAAAAGTTTTTGAATTTTGGTGTCAAGATAATGTATTCAAGGCATATTTTTTGTGGTCAGTAATAGCAGGCACACAGAAAATCTATTTTCAATTAGAGGAGGACTACCAGCACTAGTTATGTATTGATGTTTCGCCTGACATACAGAGGCCAGCGCACTTACTCGAGTACACTCATTTGTACTCATTCATATACTCAAGAGTCGAGTGAGTACTATGATGAGTGAGTACAGGCACACACAAAAAATGAGTACCATGACGAGTGAGTCCACGCCCAGACAAAACATGTGAGTGCGATGAGCAGTGAGTACAGACCTCAGTACATGTACTCGCGAGTAGTACTCAAGAGTACTGTACCCGCGAGTACTGCACGCGCGAGTAGTGCTCACGATTAGTACACACGAGTACTGAACTTGCGATTACATGAACTCGCGAGTAGTACTCACAAGTACTATGCTTCGTGAGTACAGAACTCGCGAGCACTACAAACTTGTGATTTGTATCCTGCACTGGAATCGCGACATGCGTGAATGAGACTCACGCATTCCCCGATGCCGCAGCGCCAGTCTGAAGGACGGTAGAATGACAGGGAAGGGTGCCGTCTTTTCCATTCCCTCTCCCGCGGCTCTCGGCACGCCCTCGCCAATGGGTTACCATATCGATAACAAGGAAGGCATGCACTGGGCTTTGTACATTCAAATGATAGGTAAGTAGACGTAGTTCAGCCCGTGAATGCAAGTACTTTATTGCGAGAATAAATTACTAGAAACACTTTTGAATACGAGTAAAGGTGAGCGAAGATGAAGTAGAAGTGAGTACAGGTTGAGAACGAGTGCGAGTGAGTACAGATGAGTTGAGTATGAGTGAATACAGATTGTGGACGAGTACTCGTGTGCACCAATAAATTTGAGTATAGATTGAATATGAGTACACGTGAGTACAGATGAATTGAGTACAAGTGAGTACACATTCAGTACGAGTGCGAGTACTCGTAAGGATAATGGGTTTGAGTGCAGATGAGTATGATTACAAATAAATATGGGGTGACTTAGTTGGAATTATTTTGATTACCGATGAGTTGTTCGAGTTTGGGTTTGAGAAAGGACAGTGTTAAGAAAAAAAGAAATGGCTCAATCCACTCTGTGAAGGTGGTTGGAAAGCAAAGCTGTAAACGACACCCACAACAATCACTAATGCGACGTAACTTGAATTCGCACGCGTGGCTCTACAAAGAGTGAAACCAGATATTCTGCCTTCCGTTACCTGGATTTCGCAGGTACGGCATCCCGAGCGCAGAAGCGTCGGCCACGGACGGGCAAGAGCGGCTGAAGCCGCCTTCGTAGCCCGGGCGTATACTTTGTTCCTATGTCAGAGCAATATAACATAAAAATGAAAATTCTATAAATTCAGGATGGTGGCACGACTGGAGTACATACAGTGCACAGTGATAAAATATGCATATACACGAACTGCGACAGGGAAGCCAGTAAAAAAAAGATTTTCGATCACGTACTTTACCATACAAGAATTGCGAGCTTTATCACATGAGGAAAAGAAAACACACCGTGTTCACAGAAATAGAAGCACATCTTATCATGTAAAAATTAAAATCAAAATACCTTGATTCTTTAACAATAAAGTGTCAATTTGTTCCCGGTAAAACTTCTTAAGTATAGTAGGCAAGGTGCCCTTAATTCGTTGGCACCCGTAGTCAGTACGTGAAAACGAAACTTGCCACGGGGATTGGTATCAATGAGAAAAAAGGCTATCAGTGATTGTCCGGGCAGCTTCAGTTAAAAAAGAACTTTGTTTTCCTTGCGGTCCCTTCTTGCATCTGCGCAGTAACTTATAACTGTACATATAATAGGCACACAACAATTAATGTTTTTATAAAAGTTGCTGAGTGTGCTCTAAGTACCGGACATTATGTTAAGCCCGAATGGGCTCAGCATGTCGAAATATAAGTAATACAAGCTCGGTAGCTCCTAATTTACCTTATTTGCAAGCACGTTAAGCAATATACGATCACCACAATTATTTTTTCTTTGAATAGGCAGCAACCACAATCACTTTTAGACTAGCACACTTTCAATGAGAACTTACGCCGAGCAACCTCATCCCCAATCGCACAACAGCTCGCCGCACCCTTCCCTTTCTTTCTTTCGACCGTTGAATTTGCAATCATGGCCGCCTATATAAGCGATGCGGTAGTTTTGATTTTTAGACGACCGTTGCTCAGTTCGATTAAGTTGGGCAGCAGTGTCCACAGCTTAATTATCGTTGCGGCAATTCTTGGGCCGATACGTGTATCACTGACGCGCCGGAATCGCCTCTCTACAGGACTTCGTCTGCCTTCATTGTAGTGAGGTTGTAGAGAATGCTTGTCAAGATTGGTGGGGGGAATAACTGTCGAAGCATTCGCGTCCCTCTGGTGGACGTCCGTGCTGCGTGCTCTAGTATTAGTGTACTAGGAGGTGACCGTCTGGGAAGTGGTGGGCGGTGCATTTGTGGTCCTACAGCACTGTCGTGCAGAACCTCACTGACTTATAGAGTAAGAGTCAGGCTGAGGTAAACAACGAGTGCAATGAACAACACGTTTGTGGGGCCTTTGGGCTACTTTGTCGGATTTTTCGATCCGCTGCTTGCGGCGGTAGAATTCTGGCTGACGGAAGTTCTGTTAACCGTGCTTTTAAAAAATAAGGTTCGACAGGGACCCTTAGAATCCCGCGGCGCAAGACTGAATGATCACCTACAGGGGCGGGTTTCGAAGTTCTCTCTTGGCTGGCGGTTGAAGATCATCTTGAAGCAGCTGCTCATCGGTTCGCTTGCTGTCTGGGTGGACAGAGGAAGTACTTTTTGGTTCAACGAATTCGTGGAGGTCCGCACGTATTGTGACACGTCGCTGGCCTGCCTTGTTCGTGGTCGCGTTGTTCATTATTTCCGGGGTTTTCGTGGCCCAACGCTGGTATCGGCAGGGTTAGATAACCCTGGTGACCTTTGTTGCATGAAATTTGCTGCACATTCGCGCATGTGCCTGAAAAAAATTACGCCCAAGCTAAGCGTTCTCCCACGATGTCAGAGAGCATGCCAAGGATGTATCGTTCAGTTTTTAAATCATATATGCTTGGGTGGGTACGTTGACATTGCTGAACAGAAAATTGGGGAATAGAATGAAATCCTCGAAAGGCTGCCGTAACGGACCTTGGCCAAACTTCAAACGGAATCTGTGAATTGTGGGTTACAATAGTGGCGTTAAAGCCATATGGGAAAATGGGACTACCTCGAAGCAACGGACGTCTGCCAATCCACCCGAGCGGGTGTGGCGCAAGTACTTGATTCAGCCTTAATGTATCGTTAACCA
The DNA here is from genome assembly GCA_013339765.2 of Haemaphysalis longicornis. Lineage (NCBI taxonomy): Eukaryota > Metazoa > Arthropoda > Arachnida > Ixodida > Ixodidae > Haemaphysalis > Haemaphysalis longicornis. Next base: position 154,792,126 of record CM023450.1, on the reverse strand, counting down.
GAACGGGTTATGCATACTAAACCAAAGTTTCCTTCATTCGAAAGATTCCTTCATGAGAATCATACTGACACCACTTCTAAAATTAGATTCTTTCAAATAAGCTATATAGTTGCGAAAAGGGAATAGCCATGCGAATCAATGGTTCATTTCCCGCACTAGAGTTAACCTATGACGTAATATGTGCAGCTGCGCCATTGGCTGAAGCTGGCAAAAGCTAACTCAAGTTAGACAGGGCTTATAAGTTTACAGAAGGAGCAATTTTCGCTTCATTCCTTTCGACATTCATTTTATACGAGTAAGAATGGTCGGATATACAATGGAAGTTACGAAAGTGCACGTAAACATAAAAGTACGAGTGCCTACTGATGTTAGTACTACACGCACTATGCTTGTTACAGCTGAACAGCAGTCCGCGCTTTCGGGTTGTCTCCCACGACATAGGCCGATTGGCCTAAGCGACTTTGTCTTACATGACCGTGCTTTTCGGGCACACACCATGTTCCACAAAAGGAGTGCTACCTACCGTAGCAAAAAAATCCGGGGCCATCTCCACTAACGTAAAACCTGGGTAGGGGCGAACCGTGCAGTGTATAAGCGTATTCAAAGATGTTAAATCTCTCTCTCTCTCGCCACAACAGCGCGCCCTGATTAGGCGCCAGAGAAGCGCCGGTGGGAGGAGCAATAATTGCTCGTATGGAATGATCGCTCTCTTCCACATGCGGTGGATCTCATGCCCCACGTTTATCTTTGGTATGTGGCACACCAATTTGAACTTTCAAAATTAAAAATACTATAGTCGTGTGGCGGTGAAAATGGTGTTTACCGACTGCAATACGCTTGGCTTTCTATGTGTTTTTGAAACGGTGTGAAATAGGTGTTCAGTTGCAAAAAAAGAACAGCGGAGCTGAGGGTCGACCTAGTTTCTTCCGGTTTTGCTTTGTTTTGTTATGTTTGCTAAATTTGCAATGTTCTTGCTAAGCTAGGATGAACGCTGAGGGGTGAGGCCAAGTTTAACGGGATTTTACAAGGCGGTTCCAGTGTGTGTCCCACCCCCTCCTACTGCCAGGGGATGCAATGGGGAAAGAAGCTACGTCGGCCCCCAGCTATTCTGTTTCTCCTGCCTTGCACCACTATTGCGAGCTGCTCCAATTTTTTGCCTTTTAGAATCTGAAACCGACTAGTACCTTTCAAATGGTATAGTAAAAAGTGCGCATACGCATACGCCCCTGGTGTGTGCGTGTGCGTGTGTGTGTGTCTGCCTGTGTGTGTCGGTATGTGTGTGTATGTGTGTGCGCATGTGCGTGCGCGAGTGTTCGCGTGTGCATTTGCGTGTGTGTGTGCGTTTGTGTGCGTGGGTGTGTGTGTGTGCGTCTGCGGGTGTGCGGGTGCGCGCGTGTGTGTGCGCGTGTGCGTGCGTGTGCCGGTGCGCCTGCGTGCGTGCGCGTGTGTGTGTGTGCGTTTGCGTGCAGCCGTGTGCACGTGCGTGCGCGCGTGTGTGGGCGCTGTGTGCGTGTGCGTGTGTGCGTCTGTTTGTGTGCGTGCGTGTGTGTATGAGTGAGCGCGCGTGCGTGCCTGTATGCGTGCACGGGTGTGGGCGTCCGTGAGTGCATGTGCGTGCGTGTGCGTGTGTGTGTGTGCGTATGTGTGTGCGCGTGTGTGTGTGCGTGCGCGTGTGCGTTTGTGTACGTGTGTGCGCGTACGTAGGTGCGTGTTTGTATGCGTGTGCGTGTGTGTGCATGTGTGTGCGCGTGTGGAAATGTGTGTGAGTGAGTGCGTGTGTGTGCGTGTGCGCCTGCGCGTGCGTGCGTGCTTGCGTGTGTGTGCCTGTGCGTGCATGTCTGTGTGTCTGTGTGTGTGTGCGTGTATGTGCGTATGTGCGTGTGTGTGTGTGGGTGTGTGTGTGTGTGTGTGTGTGTGTGTGTGTGTGTGTGTGTGTGTGTGTGTGTGTGTGTGTGTGTGTGTGTTGTGTGTGTGTGTGTGTGTGTGTGTGTGTGTGTGTGTGTGTGTGTGTGTGTGTGTGTGCGCGCCCTGGTTCTTCTGTCCAGAACTGGCGCGACAGGTCCCTCATTAACCAGTTTGAAAGACAATCTGCCTCAGGGAGATCAGGCAAGGTCACACTCGCGCTGACTAGAAAAATTATATATAGACTTCTTTACACGTTTCTCTACTTCTCGACTTCTTCCTTTGTCCCTAGTGAGATCCGCTTTCGCATTTCAATGGGCGTATGCTTCTCGCTCAATAAGTGTACGTCCACGAAGCAGTGAGCTGCAATAGCAAGATTTGTACGCCACAGTTATGCTTGCGAAATCATGAGTGCGTAGGACAAAAATAAAGCTCCAACAGAAAACTTCTACCGAACTGTATTTTCACCCACGAATCGGATCGTTATTTCTCTAGTGCACTGAAGGAGAGGTGGCTCTGAGCGGAAGCGGGCAAAAACGGCTACCGGTTGCACAGTAAACGTATTAAACATGCGCCGTTGATAATGTGCACTAAATTGGATTTACCGATTTCTGTTTCAAGCTTCGCAGGCATCGTTAGCGTTCAGCTCTTTCTTCGTCCTTTTATGAAAAAAAAACATATAGAGTAAAACAGGTTACTTCGAACTCGAAGGGGACCATAAAAGTTTTCGGATTAGGCAGAGTTCGAATTAGCGGGCGGGCGCAAGAGTGGATGGACATCGCGCCACACTGCGCGGGGAGAACATAAAGAAGCCACCTCTGGACTCGGTATTGCGATTTAGGCGCTACTACACATTTTTGGCAAGTTTATGACACGTTTGTGGCAGGAGCACTCGCGCCGTCGGCACGGCCCCCCCCCCCCCTTAGGCGTGCCGCCCCTTTAGGCGCCCCCCCCCCCTTCGGAATAAAGCGAAATAAGCTGTCTAAGCAGCGTAGTGCACGAGCTACGCTGTTGTTTTTTTGTTTCATTGTTTTGCCTGTCCAGTAAGTTTTGTTTGGTTTGGATTTGCAACACATTGCACTCACAATGGACCGATTTCTTATGCGAGGAGTGATGGAAACCAAGCGATCTCAGTTCTAGTTAAGCGCTCTGGATACCCATGCGTTGGAAGTATCGGGAGTCTTCCCCCATTTAAATATAGAGAGCTTTCCCGGGACCCGGGTGTCAGTTGTAATTAACGGTAAGTTCGAAATAATCGAGTTCGAATTAACGAGCTTTAACTGTACACGATGAAGTAATGTGGGCCACAATATTAGCCAAGCGATGTTCACGAATACTGCAACCGCAGGTTTCCATTGGTCGCAATCGTTAAGAAACTTAACAGTTCCAGATAGACAAGTGCGTTGAAAATGGCATGTTGCAATAGCTTAATTACCTCATTATTTGCTTCTTTCGGTCGAGATTTGTGCACCTCAGTGAAACTCTGCGAAAGCGCAACGAGGGCTTTGGTTGTGTTGGTCCCTGCGTTCATAACCACGAACCCTCCTTCCTTGTCGGGGAGGCAAAGCTGCAGTTTATGCAGGCTGCTGACGTGTTCCTCATCCGATAATTGAATAATTGGCCTGTTCAGCCAATAACGATCCCACACATCGCGATTAAATTTCATAAAACCGGTTACACGTAGAAAACTGAAATTCTTAGGTTACATTTGCGTCATGGCAGACGGGAAAATTGGGCATGGAGTTTCGAAAAGTTAACCTCTAAGGAAGTGAAACGGGAGAAGTGAGTTTGCAGATGTTTCCGATTCTCTCCCTTGCCCGTTTAGCTATCCACCTGGTTTTTTTCTAACAAATGCATCCTGCACAAATCCGTAGAATTACTTGTACAGTTTCGACCCAAACAAACCCTTCCTCTTGAAACATCAATTTAGAGAAAATTGGGTGTTTTTGTTACTGTTTAGTCTGTATTACGCCCCCCCCACATATTGGATTGTATATTGCTCACAATGGGAACTTACCAAAAGCGGAAACAAAATCAGAAATTTGATACTGAGACACCGATAAAAGGCGAAATGTTTATATTTTTAAAATTGCACTTCTAACAGAGCAGAAACACCTAAAAGGTGATATCAACGCCCATTGTAATGTCTACTTCGATAGGCTTTAAATTTTGGGATAGCAGCTCAACATGGCAGAAGCTTCAAAAAAAACAGACAGTGAAAAGGTACAGTGCTCACGGATTGAAATGCGACACTGCGAGCGCGTGGCCGCCGGTACATGCAGCGCCGCCCGATCACGCCCGTGTAAGCTAGGTGTTGCATTGTGGTATACCGCGAGGATGAGAGCGTGTTGACAGTAGGCTTACTGCTTCCGGTTGCCAATGAGCGGGAGTTTGGTTCGCAGCGACAGCGGGGAGCTGCGAGCCTGGCGCGCTGGAACGCGTTTGTGAGCCGACGGCAGTAGCCCGGCTGTGCGCGCAGCCGATTTCGCGACATCGTGTGCGCGCGCTCTTGTTACCGGTGCACTTCCAATGCGGCACAGTAATGTTCATGTAATGCAACGTCACACTTATCTCTATAAAATAAACTTCTGTATGAAGGAACAGCAAACTTTATGCCAGAATGAAAAGTAAAAAAAAAGGAAAGACGCCTTTGCAGGCGCGTTCGCTTGTGGTGCAGTGCCTTAATCCTTCGTCGGCTCTCCTCTTTTTTTAGTTTATATAATGGAATAAAGTTGGCTGTTCCTTCGTGCAGACGCTCGTTTTATTCAGATAAGCGTGACCGTGCTTACACGCACATTATCTGTGTCGCATCGGAATGGCATGCGCAAGAAGAGCGCCCGAGCAGACGATGTCGCGAAATTGGCAACGCGGACCGCCGGCCGGCTACCACCGGCGCACAAACGCATACCAGGCTCCCAGCGCACCGTTGTCGCTGCGTGGAACCACATCCCCGCTTATTGGCAGCCGGAAGCAGCAAGCCTACGGTTAAAACACTCACCCTTGTGGTATACCACAATGCAACCCCTAGCTTCCACGGGCGTCCACGAGCGGCGCTGCATGTACCGCAGGCCACGCGCTCGCAGTGTCGCGTTTCAATCCGTGAGCACTGTACGTGGTAACTGCAAAACTATTTTTAATAGTAATTTCTTATTCTATCGCAGGCCCGTTCAGACAGAAAAAAATAACACCATCTCCCCGAAGGGAACTATGTAGTGATGCAAAGCAGAATTGTTGGCGTCCATTCAGCTCATCGGACGGTGCAGCGTGTCTCAATCGAAGCAGCAACTGAGGAAGCAGCGCGCGGGCCGGGTTTATTATATAGAGCAGATGGAGTGGAGAGGAGGAGATGAGGGAGGAAATGCGCATGCGCGCTCATCGCGCAGCTGGCGTGTTCCCGTTATGTTGAGTGATCTGATGTTTAGTAGCCCCAGAGGGAGTTCCACGTCCGGGTCCACACCGGTGGCAAAGGCACGCAAGTACTGTTGTGTTACGGTGAGTAGGCGGTGGTGCTCGAGGCGCCGAAACTCGTCCATCATGTTCTTGTCGATATTGTCGTCTCTCTGGTAGAATCGGTAGTCTCCGTAAGGGTTGGTGAGGTAAAGGTTGTTGACGTTGGTGCACCGGCTGAGAGCAACGTACACGCCCTCGTCTTCGCAGCTTTATCTTATTCTCCTTCTTCTTGTTCAGCGGTTCTCCTACGGGAAGATGAGGACAGTGGTTGAACGCGAAGCTATCTCGTGATGGTTTCTTTGGTTGGCCAATCACTTGGGGCATCCTGCCAAAATCATCATCTGAAGCGCTGCAGACGGGGCGAGAGCAACGTACACGCTCTCCTCAACACATCCCCTTACCTGATTTCCCGATACCTATTCCTCCGTGACAACGACCTCTCCTGACCGAACCAATAACTCACCCCATCAACCGCACAACGGCCATTCCTAGACAAAAACGTTGTCAGAGGCTATTCAGCACAAAACAACCCGACGAAATCAACATTTATACTGATGTCAGCCTGACACCACCAAATGTTGGAACTGCCTGGGTTTCCCCAGATTACCGAACCATTATAAGAACACGACACTCCAAAATTCCTGTAACACCCACGGAAGCGGAACTACTCGCCATTACCCATGCTCTTGACTACTTGATGTACAACCACCATCAACCTATACCAAAAAAGATCAGAATATTAACCGATGGCTACAAAGCATTTTAAGAACTTCGACGACCATTGTCAATGCACCCTTCCGTAAACCAAATTATCCGGCAAACAATGACCCTACAACTGCATGGCATTCACGTCTGCATAGACTGGACTTCTGGCCATGATTTGGCGGCACCGGGGAATCAGGCAGCCCACGAAGCTGCGCAGGAGGATTGATCTTTCCTATCCTCCGCTGACCTCACCGTCGCCCAGCCTTCAGACCTTCTTGAATGCTTGGACACGACCGAAAATATCAGCGTACCCCCCGCCATTCAATACACCGGTACAAACAAGAAAAAAAAAACTCCGACTCAAGCAACTTACGCCGAAGGATCACGTTTCCAACAGACCTTCTCTTACAAGAACCCGAGAAATATTTATTAACAAATTCTATACACATGCATCATTTTCACCGGAAAAAAATTCGCAAACGGTACTACCCCCACATCAATCCAAAATGTCCATACTGTCAGCAAGCCGTCACGGCTGATTTGCACCACCTGGTCTGGATATGCCCCAAATTCTCTCGATACCGGAATTTCACTTCCCCAAACCCACATCCCTCAACCCGTATCGATTCCCTCACATTAGATGAACACACCCTTAACGTTATAATACGGTTCGCCACTAAGAGCAGTCTAGCGCGAGTTATATAGCGGTGGCCTACACCAGTGAATGGACCATTCAATGCTGAACAATTGTCCTGTGAAAAACTGATGCCGCCTCCCGAACACCACGAACTCATACGAGCCCCCTTCAACCATGAATCCTCCCCTCCCAACTCTCCCCCAAGGCCTCCGGCCTTCCCCTTTTTTTTGCGAGAGTTTGCCTTACGGCATAACAGTCATATATACAACATTAAACTGGTTTCACGCAGAAACGTCAACAGAGACCGGTACTGAGGGCCCCGTATCCACCGCTGTAGATCAGGGGGTCTCCCAGGATGGAGCCCTGTGCCCCGGAGGTGTTGCAGGCGAGCGGTTTGAAAGGCAGGGCAGGTACATAGAAGGTGGCTCGTGTCGGCTTCAGACGCAGGGACCATACAAAAGGGACAGGCCCTTTTTGAATAAAAGATTTAACAACAACAATCTTCGCAGCTATGTCTTCTTCTCCTTCTTCGTCTTCAGCGGTTCCCCTACGGGAAGATGACGACGGTGGTTGATCGCGAAGTTATCTCGTGATGGATTCTTCGGTTGGGCAGTCCCTGGGGGCATCCTGCCACAATCATCATCAGAGGCGCTGCTAACGGGCACAGACGCAGGACATCCCCCCGAGCAAGAGACGCTCGCATCCTCCTCATACGTTTTCAGTTCGTCGTTTCTATTGACGTTCAGCTTCGCGTGCCTTCGTTGTATCAGTCGCTTCTTGACGTATTTTGAATGAGTCAAGGACATAAGGTGCGTTCGTAGCACTTGCTCCTAGGTTTTGCAGCGCAGTGGGAAGAGCGCCGCGTCCCTCCCGTTGCGGCCTGAGAGTCGTGGGATCGAAACCTGGCGCCGTTATTTCTTTTTTCTTATAGTATAGGGGGAGAGGTTCGGACAACAGACGGGCGCCAGACATAGCCCCGAGCAAGAGATGCTTTGCATCTAAAATGGTACTTCTCGGGCCTAGCGAAGCCGTAAGAATGTCTAAAAGTTCATTTTACAAGGTTTTTCCAGTGTCCAATCCCTCACGGGCTGAATCAGTATTTTGGGTAAATTTTATGTTTTTATGTATTTCTCCGCCCGTTGACAAATCCAATTAATTTTGCTTACAAATGTCGTCGATGCAAATCAGGAATAACCAAATCCAGAATTTTGTTATTACAAACACACAAAAAGCCGAAGGGTATTTTAGCTGTACGAACCCCACGGGGTGACATTGGCTAAGGTGTGATACCATTGCCAAGCCTTAAGGCCTCGATAAAACTTGCTGTTGGGCTACTTGGTACATACTTGGCGCAAAAAAGACGAGGATGGTGGCAGACGAGACAGGCGCCTCTCTCGTCTGCCACCATCCTCGTCTTTTTTTAGCTAAACTCCCTATTCTTAAGGGCTCGCGGCGCATGGGCTACCACTCGGATCGCCATACGAAGGTAGCCAATACTCTGTGAAATGCTTGAACGTTTTTTCGTGCGCCACTAAGGACCTGCAGAACATAAAGAAGTTTGTTGACAAGAAACACATTACACAGTTCTTCACGCGCAAATATAGACAGCTCCCGCCCCATCCATCCTTGCGTTTTACGCTTCACTACAGTAAGTGCAGAAGACCAATGAGGTCCACTGTTCCGAACCTGATGTAGAGGAACCCCAAGGTACTGTATTGTTTCAGAGTCCCATGTTATGCCTTCATATTGACGTGGCTGCGTACCCCACCAGCCCGTCCAAAAACCTCTTGATTTTTCAAGGTTCACCGAACGAGGGACGGCACAGTCATCCCCAGGGTCGCCACTCTCCGGGTGCTCGGCATGCACATGGAGGCCAGCAGAAGCAACAAGACCGCGTCGACCGCCTCGTCACCAAGATCGGCGCGGCGGCCCGACTCATCCGGAGGGTGTCGACGCGGCACAACGGAATGAGGAGGCCAGCCTTCTTCCGCCTGCTCTCCAGTCCTTCGCGATGAGCCACGTCGCCTACGTCGGGGCGTTCCACTTCTGGCTGCGCCAGGAGAGGGACCGCATCAACGCGGCATCCGCAAGGCGTACAGGACGCCCGGGGCTTGCTTAAATAGCACCAGCCCGGCCCGGATGCTCGAGCTCGGGGTGCACAACACCCTCGAGGAGATTAGCGAGGCCCAACGAACGGCGCAACTCGAGCGCCTCGCCACCACGAGCTCGGGCAGGCGTATCCTGGAACGCCTCGGGCTGGCGTTTACGGGCAGTACGTCGTCGCAGCAAGAACGAGAGCAGCAGGAACAGCAGCGGCAGCAGCTCCGCCGGAGGTGATCGGGCGACTCCGGATCATCCCCCCGCTGCCCCGCAACGTCCACCCCGACCGCAAGCCAACCGCGGTCGCAAAGAGGCGAGGGCCCGCGCTCTCGCCGCAAACGCACGCCATCGACACGGGCGCCTGTTCGTGGACGCCGCCCGGTACACCGACCGACCCGACGCCTACGTATCGGTGGCGGTCCGCGCCACCACGGGAGAAATATACAGTGCCTGCAGCGTCCGCGTGCCGTCCGCCCGCCAGGCGGAGGAGACGGCGATCGCGCTGGTGCTGACGGATCCGCAGCCACACAGTGCTCAGTGACTCGCGGTCGGCCATCGCGAACTACGCCAAGAACAACGTATGTGAAAGTGCAGTGCGCGCGGTGAAGTGCAGTGCGGTGATCAGTGGAGCGGTGCCGGCCACACACCCTTCGGTGGTTCCCGGCGCACACCAACATCAGAGGCAATGTGGGCGACGGTCTCCCCAACCGCAACGAGACGGCGGACGCAGCAGCGCCAGTACTGACCAACCGCGCGGCGGCGGTCTCTTCCCCCTACCGAGCTCCGCGATAGAAGGAGGCCAACGCGAAGACAACGATGACGAAGACGACAACGACGACCTGGAGTGGGATCCGGAGCCCCTCCTCACGTACGGGGAGGTGCTGGAGTGGTACCGGCTCGGCCGGCGCACCACTCCGGCGCCCCCCCCGAATCTAACACGACAGCAGGCAGTGCTACTCACTACAAACCAACTACAACACAGTCAGTTATCACGTACGCCGGCGCTCGCGCGTCACGTGTGCCCGGACGTGTACGCCAGTGACGTGTGTAGTGTGTGCGGGCAACATCGCGCAACTCTGGCCCACATCCTGTGGGACTGTGCAGTGCACCCCGTGGAAGCTGCCGACCTCTACGGCTGGCTGCCGGACACCATAAGGAATGCCGTATATTCGACGGACCTGGACGCACAAACTCTGGCCGTCCAGCAGCTCGAGGCTGCTCTCGCCGGGCAGAAGCGGAGCGAGTCGCAGACGGGGGGGAAAGGGACGAACTCCCGAGTACCTTTCGCGCACCGCTCACGCCGACGCCGGCGGGGCCTAGTCCCGAAGACGTCGTGAACGTGGGTGGGATGTGGAGGCTCTGCGCATCCCGACCTCCCACTCCCTGCTGGCCATAAATAAAGTCTTTCTCTCTCTCTGTCTCTCTCTCTCTCTTAGCACGACTTACATCGTAAAACCGCTGTGTCATCATCATTATCTCCAAAACAGTTTTCTTGCCCGTACAAAAAAAGGCAAGGTCATCTGCATGGGCTAAAACTTTGACTTCATAATTTTCCAGTGAGAAACCATGAATGGCACTGCTTTGGAGAATACTTGTGCACAGGGGCTCAAGGTACAAACCGAATAAAAGGGGTGACAACGGGCAACCTTGCCGTACGGAAGATCTAATGGGAATAGGTCTAGAGAGTTCACGATTTATAATCAACCGGGTGGTACAGCTTTTATAAAAGAGAGATATGCCTTTATACAAGGCTTCCCCAAGCCCAGCTGACTCCAGAACAGCAAAAAGGAAAGGATGGCTAACCCTGTCGAATGCTTTGGCAAGATCAATTTGAAGGAGCGCAACCTGCCCAGCACCATCGAATACGCACTCCAGGACTGAACGAGCAATATGGATGTTGGTCTGAATGCTCCGCCCCTGAATACCGCAAGCCTGGTGTGAACCTATGAGACTTGTGATTACAATCTGTAACCTGCATGCCAGCACCATCGTGAATATCTTGTAATCCACGTTACACAGAGCTATCGGCCTGTAGCCATCAACGCTTTTCAACTTTTCTGCGTTGTCACTTTTCGAGATTAGTACAGTATAACCTTGGTAAAATGTAGGAGGAGAACATCAAGTTCATAGGCTTTGGTAAATACTTCATGTAAGGCGGGTGCCAGAATACTTGAGAATTTTTGGTACAACTCCGAAGTGAGGCCATCAGGTTCAGGTGACTTATGGGTTTGCAGGTTTGAAATGGCAATTTCCACTTCTTGAAGCGTAATTGGTCCTTTTACAAGAACACGCTCATCGTCACTGAGCTTAGGAAAAGGCTCGAGGAATACATTAAAATCAGGCGTACTACAGGTACCCGTGTTGCCATTAAACAGTTTTTATAATGGGCACAAAATGCTCCAAGTATACTGCGGCTATCAGAGTAGCTTTGGCCCAATTTCGACTATAACTTTTTCTATTGCTGTCTTCTTTTCATCTCTAAATGCGCGTCGTGTTGGCGGCCCCTGCACAAACCTGCGCGTTCTCGATGGAACAAGGGCTCCCCGATATTTCGCAGTCATATGCTGCTGCATTTGAGCTTTAACATTGCATATTTCATCACAACATGTCCCGGCCTCAGCTCGTTCAGCCTCATGTAATTGCATCAAGGAACTGCGGAGTTCACGCATGTGAAGTTGCTTCAAAAAGGATGACCGAGCCAACGCCTCTATAACTACGTTTTTGATTTCTTGTTTAAAAAGGTCCCATTTTCGGAAAATACTAAGGCTTGAAAGTTCGAATGTATCGTTCAAGTAAGCTGCTACTGTGTGCCGAAAAAGTCCGTCCCAGAGTATACTATTATTCAGTTTCCACAGTTCCCAAGGGATGGGAGGAGCGCGCCAGCCCCGTGGACCAATCCGTGCAGAGACCATGCAATGATCAGTAAAAAGTAAATGCCTACCATAATCACGCACAATGGATCACTTTCCCGTTGAAACATAAATTCGGTCCAGACGGGCACTAGAAAAACGATGAAAATGCGTAAAGTGTACAGTGCTCCCTATAACGCTTCCTATGTCAACTAGGCCGTATTCACTAATCAGGTCACTGAGAACCGCGGCACTGGAATCATAGCGCCAGTTACCTGCCGAACGATCCTCCTGAGTACACACACAATTAAAATCAACTAGCAGTCGCACATTTCTCTCGGTGCACAAAAATTGAGCCAAGGAGAGGAAGAAACTCCTTCTTTCAGTCAATTTGTTGGGGGCATATAAACAAATAATGCGCCATTCAGTTCCCAATATGTCAACGTCGCAGCAGAAAAACCGCCCCGCATCATCCACTTTGCAAGCAAGGACAGTCGCATCAAGGTTTTTACTAACCAACATACACCCACCTGATAGGCCAACCCAGTGGCTAACGCAAACACTGTATTCAGATAAAAAGGGCTGGAGAGCTGCCTGCGTGTTCTCATCTGTACTTAGCTTGGTCTCCTGAATGGCCGCAATAGTTATAGAATTGCTCTGAAAAAGCTGCAGAATCTGATACTGTCTGCGTCTCTGTCTTACTCCCATTACATTAAGTGAGGTGACATGTACTGCTGCTAAGTTGGCCATAGGAATCAGGTATTCGCTCCCCTCACCGAAAGAAGGAGTCACCCTAGTTTTTCACGACCGCTGAGACTGCCTCCGTGGAGTGGGCCGTACATTTGACCTGCTAGCTCCCGGATCTCCCCCTGCAACTGCTGCAAGGTCAGGCGGCTGCCTCTTCTCTGCACCAGAACAGGTTTCCTCTGAATAAAGAGAGGCCGGCCGCTTTAGGGGCCCCGAAGCAGCGTCCATCATCTCTTCAGAAAAGGGGATGCATCAGCCCACGATGCCGACGGTGGACCATTAGGCTCCGAAGAACCATCCTCAGCCTTGGTGAAGCTTTCGGAAGTAGCGCTGTCTTCTCTAGCCACTCCGCTGCAGGGAAGCGATGCGCTGTCATAGGAACTCTCAAGCAGTTCTGCCTCCTTTGACGAGCCAACATCATCAAAGTCCCTGGAATCTTCAGCTGAAGGCAAGACAGGCCCCACTAGCCCGCACTTCCTGGAAACTGAAAACCCACCATCAGGTGGTTTTGGTTCCCTGAGTACAGGGTCATGCTGTGGGGTCTCCAAATTGGCAGATGGAGACTGCTGGGAAACGGTGGCCAGGCCTTGGGCGACGCTGACTTCTCCTGAAGCATCCACCACTTCAGATGCATCCATAAGGTGTTCGGAAGTTTCATCGTCTGTAGTGTTCGCCTGGCCCTGACGCAGTTTATCAGCATACGTCATTACACAGTTTTCCACCGTATGCCCATAGCGCCGGCATTGGTAGCACCGGGGTGTACGGCACTGGCGTCGCACGTGTGCCCAATCCTGCTACAACGAAGGCAGGAGCATGTGCTACGAACGCGCCTTATGTCCTTGACTCATTCAAACTACGTCCAGAAGCTACTGATACAACGAAGGCACGCGAAGCTGAACGACAATAGAAACGACGAACTGAAACCTTTAGAGGAGGATGTTAGCGTCTCTTGCTCGGCGAGATGTCCCGCGTCCGTGCCCCGTGCGCAGTGCCTCTGATGATGATTGTGGCAGGATGCCCCTAGGGACTGGCCAACCAAAGAATCCATCACGAGATAGCTTCGTGTTCAACCACCGTCGTCATGTTCCCTTGGGGAACCGCTGAAGACGAAGAAGGAGAGACAAAGCTGCGAAGAGGAGGGCGTGTACGTTGCTCTCGCCCCGTCCGCAGCGCTTCTGATGATGATTTTGGCAGGATTCCCCTAGGGATTGGCGAACCAAAGAATCCATTACTATATAGCTTCGCCTTCAACCACCATCGTCATCTTCCCGTAGGGGAACCGCTAAAGAAGAAGGAGAGAAGAAGACAAAGCTGCGTATTTGTCCCTTAATGGGGACGACATTTTACGTTACTGGGCTCCTTCTTGGACTTGATGGGTTTATTATAATCTATTTTTAAGAAAAAAAACTAGGGGCATGAGTCAAAAGCAAGCTCACTGTGGTGAAAGCTGAATTTACCGATAAGAAAGGCTTTCTTGATAATTCAAGCGTCCTGTAGACGGCAGTTCAGATTTAAAGATACTGGTAATCTTCCTTTCTTACGTACCTGGACCGGCGACCCAAAACACAGATAATGTGCTATGGAGAGGGTCTAACTGAGCTCGTTAATCGGCACCTGGAAAAGCAGCCGCCTATGTTCGGCGAAAGTGCGGTGGCGGGGAGTGGATACATTTCGTGACTGCAAGCTCAAACTTTGGGTGGTCTGCAGGTGGAAGATGTCTCCCACCTGGTGGTGTCCAGATGAGAGCTGATGGGAGGAGATGGGCTCTGCCCACCAGCATATATACTCAGGACGGATAGGGACGAGATAGTCGGCAGCTCCACCCTCTGCTGTGGTGTAATGCTAGGGGTGGGGGGGTGGCTACGCCGGTGTGGGTGGACATGCAGCTGTTTTATGAAAGAGTGTGTCTAGCTGTGGCAGTGTTACCATGCAGCTGTGTATTGTGGGGCACCATTGGCATGTAGAAGGGTGTTGTGAGAGTAGGTGTTTGTCTGGAGTTTTCGGGGAGCAGTACCATGGTGTCGGGGAGTTGCGGATGTGGTGGCGGGAATTTTCGGAGGGATCCTGGGTCGCGGGCGGCAATGTCTGCATAGTTGAGGAGGGAAGCAGAGGGGGAGGATAAGGTAAAAGATAAGGCTTCGTGGGTCGGGTGATCAACTGCCAGGTGTACGCGATCATGAAACGCACCATGTTTCGATTCGCTGCCTCGCTGTCCAGTGTGGGCGGGGGTCCTTACAATGTCGGCAAAGGGTAGTTTGAATAGGCGTAAGAAAATTTGAGGTGCTGAGGGAAACGCGGTCAATAAAATAATTACCGGAAGCTGTTTGATAACCCGTTAAGATCGTGATTTACTCTTCATTTGTCGCGAGGGCGAGGGATGTGACGAATTATACTCCCGCCTCGAAGTTTGTAATCAAGGTGGTGCCAGCAGATTCTTCTCCATCCTGGTTGTCACTCACGGGTGGCAACATATGCATTCGCTTGACAGTAGGGGGAGGCGCCAGTGTACCTCATCAATGTAGAAAAGCCGTTGGACTGATTCCTGGATCTGACACAGTAGACGAAGCTGAAAGCACTACCGAAAGCAGTACACGTGACTGATAGCTAAAAGCACTACTGTGAAGAGCTGAAACTTACCTCTAAATATTGCACTGGAGCTCAGTAAAGGTGCCTTCATAACGCCGCGAAGCACACCAGAGAATACCTTTGCCGAATATTAACTGTATCTACTTTTGCTATACAAGACGCAATTTTAAGCGCCCATGGGACGTGCCCACAGCATCCTACCAGAGACGTCGCGACGTTTTGCCCGCAGAGACTCCAGAAGTTCTAGGGCTCTCTATGTTGGATAATAATACTTTCTTTTATGTATCGCGCAGAGTTATATCACCGCAATATTGCCTGTTTGTTATCAGGAGTCACTTGCCGCCATCGGGTGGCTTTCGCCGTCTTTTTGATGCAACGACCGTACATGTGGCCCCCCGCTACAGTCGACATAACGAGCTCGTTTGTGAAATACATTTACAAAATTGCTATGAATCGTCACGTTGGTGCCTCTCGCTAGTAGCAGCTGTGAAGTTTCTTGCCTCGGGAGTTGTGACGCATTAGCTGGTAATAAATCAGCGAGCCGTTATTTGTTAGCCCTAAGCTTAGAGGCTAATAGGACCAAGAAGGTATTTTACAAGTCCTTGTTCCCGGATCAAAGATATGCAAGTATCCTGCCTGAGATTTCATTGCAACATAATATTACCGCAGATACATGCCGTGTCAATGTAGGGCTCTTTGAAAAATGTAACTCAAGCACTGTTTCTGTTTATTGGCGAAGTCATTACACATCTGACAATAGTGAATCAGCAGAAAACGCGCGAAAAGGATGAAAATTTCAGCAGTTATTAGGATCAACACTTGTCATTCACGACAACCTATCCGCAATATCGGAAATCGTTCGCGAATTTGGTGTTTTTTTTTTTTTGGCGCGGTGTTCTTTCAATACTCAAAATTTTCTCTTTTTGGCGAGCAGATGGTACCGCTTTGCAGATTGGCGCTTTGCATTCCGCTTGCGATTAGGAGTGGTATCCGTATCTGCATGTTCATAGCTGTAATTCATGCTCGTCCCTTCTATATCAGAGTCCCAGGAGTCGCCTGTGAACTCAGCTTCGTCGGCCGGTAATGTTGTTGGCGCAGCAAGAACGCTTGACGAGGGGGGCGCATAAGATGACATGACCTGTCGCCTTCTTCGTAAACTTGCGTTAGTTGCGCTGGTCTCGTTGTATAATATTGGCGTCCAGGAAAATGACGCAATTGAATGTGTTGAGGGGTTCCGCTCTGTTTCCGAATGGTCGAAGTGGAGCAGGGCACTGAGGTACAAAGTTAGAGTCACGGTGACGAATAGAAATAGCGCTACGCACAGCAACCTCGGGACGAATTTGCGTTCACTCGTCGTATTATTGAAGCGGGAACTCGTGGCGTGCGACTTCTGGTAGGCCAAGCTTCTGCTTAGCATGCTTCTCGAAGAAGGGGATGCGACTGTAGCATTCATCGCGCCGTCAACCCACCTATAATTGGCGGCTGCAGAGTCCGGGCCCGATGCCGATCTCAAACCGGTGGCTGAGAGTGCAGCAACAAGCAGACCCTTATCGGTACGCTTGACACCTGAATTGTCAGGGCTGACACCTTGTGGCTCGATGAAGTTGCGAATATCATCTCGCACTGTGACCCGTCGGGGGCCTCCGTGAAACTTCGATGGAACCTCCATCTTCCTTGGGCAGTCCTTCAGAAGACTGCAGCCTTTGGGTGCGGGTTAGACAATCGTTATGATGATGATTGGCGTTTGATATGCTGCATACTGTCAAATTGCCCGGAGCAGGAAAATTATATCGGCAGTGCCAATGTGCAAAAAAATGACTGCCAAAAATTTACATCATCTTCCCGGGAGGGGAACCGTGGGGTAGGCATCGGGGGTTGCCGTTGAGTATTCAAATCATCGTACGATGTCATCAGAGCGCCGGCGGCGGAACGACTCAGCGGAGCGGCGCACTTACCGCGTTTATATGCAGCGGAATGAGAGAGAGCAGCTCATGGCAGCGCATAGCAGCGCATAGCAGCGCATGCGCATGTCCTAACCGAGCGCAAGAGCAAGCCCAAGCTGCGCGCTAACGCACAGCTGGCACGGCGACGGGAGCGAGCTGACCGCGCTTACGCACAGATGGCGCTGCGGTGAGAGCGGCGGAGCGCATAGCTGCCGCGCCGAGGATGCGGACTACGCCGTGACAACGACGCGGGACAAGGCGAGTTAAAGAGATGCGTCGCATCTAAAAGTTCATGTAACTTGTTTCGAACGACCGTTACTGCGATGGGGCTTTGAACGAATGGGGGACGTGGTAGCGCAAGTGGCCTTCAGAGAGAGAGAGAAAAAATTTAATGAAAATCAGCGATGTTAGCCGAGCCGCCGGGCTGGCTTGCTACGCTAGATGAGAGAAGAAAAACGAAACGAAAAAAAAGAGAGAAAAAAATGTGAAAACGAAATGATGTCATTTGATGCGGCCAAAATTTTCAATCACAAAACTCTGTCCAGTTCTGTGCTCCGAAGAAACTCCAAAAGAGCTTTGATTGCATGCGCAGCCTGAGTGAAACCCGACCATGGACCCAAAACAGCCCTCAGCTCAAGTCCCGCACCAAGCTGCCTGCACAAAGATAATATGAGTTTCTGTCTGTGCACGGTGTACTTTGGACACACGCATATAACATGATGGATGTCTTCTCGTGAGTCGCATTTGGAGCAAAGAGGTTGAACCATCCATTGAAGGCCGCGAACGGTTGTCTTTAAACCAAGTTTAACATTTTTTCCGCAGTGTCCTGAGTGCCGTTCGACGGCAGTCTAGCTGATCGCTTCAGGCACGGCTACAGTGCCGTCCCACGACATTCGAATATTTAAGGCTAAGCTAGCACCGACCGAAGCATCTGTCGTTGTAGAGTTGCGGATCCGTCTTAGCTTCTTCAGCCCAAGTACCGTAATTCGAGACCGGCTTTTGCCTCTAAATTTTTTATGGCTTAGGCTAGTTTGTGTTTTAAATGGTTGGTGTGTGCGTGTTAGATCATGTTAGGGTATGTTTAGATTAGTGTAGCTACCTTTACGTTATGTAGAGAGTTTACTGGCACACCCTGCAATTTTGCTGCAAAACGCCGGTGGACGTCGTTATAGTGGAGTGCTTACAGTACCATCGGACGGTACACTAGACACGACCTCTTTTTGTGTGGTTTCACGTTATGTTATCATATTATTGTTCTAGTTGTTGTTTTCGTCGAATTCATTTCTTGTTTTGCCATGACTGAATAGTCCTAAGGTCTTTACAATCATCAAGTTAAGCCATGTTTTCATTCCTCGAAATATTTTATTGCCCTTCCTTTGTGACAGCATCTTCTTTGGATTCTCGCTACTAATATTTGACAATTTTTGCGATAATTTCATCCCTAAATTTAACCTGTGTTTTGGACTACCCAAACATCGAGTGCTTGGGTGCTTGTAACGAAGTTAGTGTTTCGTATTGATTAGAAAGACTTATTGGCCGCCTGACCAGCACGAGATTTGTGTAGATAACGAGGAATACTTCTTATCAGTGTGGTTTATTTGGTGCTCACCATACTACCAACGAGCCGCTTTAGAGACTGTGTTGTTTACACCAACCTGCTCCACTATCTATGCATCCTTCCGCGATTTCAAAGCAAAGTCGTACCCAGAAGCGGCTTTAACAGATTGCATAACTAAACGCTGCAGTGTGATTAAAGAAACTGTGGTGAACACACATCACGCAGTCATGTCGGAAATATATTACCAAAAACACATTCAATTCCGCAGCAGTAGAGGCCAATTGATCTGATAAATTGGCCGTACGTGTCTATAGCAGCGAAACGGCCTCTAAAATTGCCACGGGTCCAAAATGGAACAAATGTTAACAAATAATTAGTCTTCAAAACTATAAAGAAAAGAATGGTACTGGATGTATCCAGCCCGTATGGTCGGTGGCCCGACGTATTCGTGGCTTTAGCAAACCAAAGGAGGAGCTAGTAAAACACGGATTCAAATGAGAAAACGTCCACAACCAGTGTACGCAGTTCGGAGTACAACGAGTCCGACGTTTCTTGCAATGTCCTTGGGTTCAACATTGGTGTAACCATAGTTTAGAACTGGCAATGCGGCTAACAAAGTTCACGCTGAGATGTGTTTACCAGTCTAGATAGCAGAGTACTTGATGGTGTTATAATAATTTTTACTTCAATAGTTCACCGTGCGGTATATTAAAGATGACGTAGAGTACTGAGATAAAACCGATTTCCAATTGGCTGCAACTTTATCATCATCATTATTGTCTAAATGATGGCGTCAATGTAGACGATGTCTAATTCGCAGACGAATGGAAATTGATTCTTTAAAGTCGGCTCCGTCTTTTTCATATGCCACATGGGAAAAATATCGCAGTAAAAAATAAATCTAACCTAGTCAACGAAACTTCTTCCATACACCGTGCAGTTGCCCGGTGAAGATGAGAGCTGCTTAAGGAGTGACATCCCATTTTCATCACACGGAATTTCCGACGTTGTGCAAAAGCATCACTACGGGTGTGCAATATCCACTGCAGCAAAAGCAAGTAAAAAGTAGGGAACAACTGTTGCTCACGTAAAATGTGTTCAATGGACTTTGCGCTCTTATAGAAAGATTATTCTGACGTAAAATAGTTGCAATTTATTGGGCTGAAACCAAAACCGTAACAACAGAAACCACAGCATAAACATCAAAGACTTCAACGTCAAATCGTGTTCAGCAATTTAGAAAACAATGCAAACTGCCTTTCGTGTTCGAAACCAAAACCGCTATTTCGCGCTAAGTGCATGCAGCAATGGCCAGTGATGTACGCAATAGAAATAAAATTGCTGGCTATCAGGGTCTACGTGGCCGATTCACTAACTCGCGTCAGTCTCGACATGAAAAATACCCACTAGGAGGAACAAAGTACGACGCTCAATTGGAAAATATAGCCTTGTCACTCAATTTATAGGAAGAAACGTAGGTTTTTCTCTTTGACTTTGCACTTGCGTTCCGGCACCCTTCGCAAGCTGGGTCCGTTACTTTGCTAACTTCGCTTATTCACTTATTTAGTGAATGTGTTTCAGTGGCAGCCGGCGGAATGGTCTTGCTACATATGGAGTAAGGTGAATGCGTTCGCATGGTCGTATTGGCTGTGGAGACGTATCGCGACGGCACTCAATTTATTCGCTGCGTGTCCGCCAATACGGCTTCCTCCAGCGTAGCGGCGGGCATTTTGCGTGGCTCCTTCTTGTATTTAACCCGTAGGTCGGTCCGTATTTTTGCCATATTTGCGTGTTGCGTTGGTCCTCGCGACGAAAAGGCGTCTTGATGACTTCGCGGCCGTCCCCTCTGCATCCGTGGTTTTGTTGGTGTGACGTCACGAAGCAGGGGCAGTCGGGGGCAAATTGGAGTCAGCGTAGCCGCCAGTCTTCGAATCGGAGCGCGTGTCACGAACAAGGTAAATTGAAGACGCCAGCGCGGGAAATTTGCATCATGTGCATGTCGCTTGGGATTACCAGGGATGGAAAATATTTTAGTGGCAGTCCGACCAACTTCATGAATCGGAAATCGTGATGTCCGCCGTCGAAACCACAAGACATCAGTACATGCTGCCCGGTTCCGAATGCGTAAGCGAACTGCCGGGCGGAGCCGACTCGTCTTCCTCAAGATTTTTCGTTGTGAGCCATTGCTTAGCCCTAATTATAGGATGGTTCTTTGACGAAGAGCGTACTTAGTTGAAAGAGTTCAATGCCGTAGCGTCCGCAAAGAATTCCGGTGTGTCATACTTAGATAGATAGACACATTCTTTGTCACGAAATGGTAGGGATAAATCATCCGCGTAATTCTATGCAGGCTTAGAGGTCTCCTCACCAGGGTGGGCCACCAATGCCTGTTGTTCTCTGAGATTCTCCCCAACAACCTGCAACCTTCTGGTCTAATTCTGCGGTTGTGTAGAATTGGCGGGGGGGGGGGGGCTGTACAAAGAAAGGGATCCTTTGTAGATGGAGTAAGACACTGGGGATGCAGTGGGAGAGGGGTGTCAGGCGTGTATTGGAATAAACGTAGCCGAATGGGTGTGCACAGTGTATATGTTTGGGCCTGCCGAACGTCTATTTCATTGCGATTGGTAAGCCCGGCGTGGAGAGGAGGGAACGGGCCACGGTACATATAATGCGTGCTAATGTGTCGAGGGTAGGGGGGAAGACAACAATTGCTGTCCCGGGGGTCCTGAGGGGCCTGGAAGAGAGTTTTGTGGGCAAGATTATCAGGGTACCGTTCCCTGCCACGCCTGCATGCTTATGCTGCGAGACCGACACCCAGAGTAAAACAGCCAGTAGCTGTATTTTAGCTAGAGTTCCGAGGGTTCCCGTTTTGATAATTTTAATTTCCGACGTTGGCTTCAATAAGAGACCGCCGTTCAAAATCCTGTCGGGTGTATTTCGGGGTGCGTTCAGGTAGTTGAAAAGGCTTTGTCCCGTGTAGAATTGGAAGGGTTCGCTATTAGGCCTCTGGTCATGAACGATGTGCCCCTGAGGTAGTCAGCAAGTTGTTGCACCCGTAGAAATTCCGCGTAGGGCATTTTGGTAGCCCATCTCCTGTGTTTGAGTTCATGTGTGTGTGGATGAGAGTAAATGTGTTCGCCGCCTCGAGCGCACCTGTTGCGTCTTAGTGGCGCGCCCGTCGTTAAATGTCGGAGCGGACGAGCGGCCACGTTAGAGCAAAGCTCGCTACAGGTATATGCTCTGCTTGTGATCCGTGCCTGTACATCAAACGAGTAGTTTGCTGATCCAAACCTGGAATCAGCGTAAACCCACTCGATTTCCAACGATTTTGTTGCACGTCCACATGCATGGGTCGGGCAACTTTGCAAATATGAATAACTGTTGGCGCGTCCCTTTCTTATTTCTAATATTCAAACCAATTCTCAAGCTCAGATATAAACAACCACACACTACCTAGGAATAGTTGAATAGGCCAAGCGGAAATTCGTTGCCGTTGTCGCAGACGTGGAATATTAGTCCGTAGGTAAATTTTTTATAACTGGTCGCTGAATTTTGGGTAGCAAAGCTAAGCGAAGAGAAGAGTTTTGGCAATGCAAAGTGCACGTCGAATAAAACGGCATTAGGGTGCGTTCAGTCATCGACGCCACTGAAGCACTGAAGGGGGAGCGTACAAACTGAAGATTTCTAAACGAGATTTTTTCGCACGTTCACCCCAACATCCCCTGAATGATTGATCGATTTTGAATCACGGGCTTTGTGAGTGTGTGAAGTGAACGGACAAGTTTTTATATTCTGGGGAAAAGCTTTCGAGGGTCCAGGGTACTGCTAAACCTCTGCTGCTCCTGCCTAGTTAGTTTTGTAAGTGTTGCTGAATCTGCCTCGTAACCCGTCCACACGCTTGTATGTCTACAGATGAAAAAAAAAATAAGGGTCGTCTTTGAGCTCTATGACGAAATGCGCGGAGTTCCACGCAATTGCCATCTCCCACTGAGTCAGGGTTTGGGAGTTGCATTCCGGTGCAGGAACTTTGTCCAGGCTTCGGCAATATTATTACGTTTTCGAAGGACGTTAAAGACATTTCAGGCTCATCAATGGCACCAGCATATATCACGCATGAACACAGCTGAGCGCACGCTTGTACTGACCACCGGAGATACCACCGGGACACGCGTTAGGTTTCTAAGCCTTCTACCTTTGCTTTAACAGTAGACAGGCCGCTATAACTATCTCACGGTATCCGATCAAGGAACGCGACGACGACTACGAAAAGCATGTCCATGTCTTCCTTCCAGCGTCCTTTCTCAAACTTGTGTGATTGGCGCTGTACACATTGCGAAACACCTGCACCATGAAGGCATCTCAATGAAGGAATTGGTGAAGGCATCACAAGCAGTTGATACGGCCCACAGGTAGCTTCAGTGACAATCCACCGGCCTACGATTCCCACAAGGTTTTCCACGACGAGCCAGCGCTTCTGCTGCATCCACAGATGGCGTGCTTTAAAACCCGCACTCACCCATTCCAAATATATTCAGCAACAATTTTTAGGACACGTCTTAGAGGTATATTATTACGGTGCCGAGTCTTAACTTTAGGATCTCAAGGGTACGCTCATTTGTGCTCATTTGTCTAATAAAACTTCCAGAAGCACTGACCGCAAAAGCTGGAAATAATTCCCGGTAAACGGACATAACATCTCCGACAAGCATTAAAATATACCTTGGCATGGTTATCGTCCAAGTGACTCTTTCCTGGTCAGAACAAGAAAGCCACTTTCGCACTCGCCTAACTTCGTGTTTAGCGAAACTTAGGCATGTAAAGGTGTCCATCTCTTGCACTGCAGAATTTGCTCTCAGAAATTCGGATGTAGGGAAAAGCGGGACGCAGGCAGAAAGGTGTCATTTTCATCTTCCTGGTACGCGAAAGCTCAAAGTCAAAGTTTCTAAGTCAAGGTTTATTTTAGTCAAAGATACATCGAAGGGGAAAAAGGTAGTACATCGAAGGGGCAATGAAAAAACTGAAAAAGCGGCTTGACAGGGGCCGTGCCCCCGTCCAGCAATGAACGGCGTTAGCGCTGAGAGAGTATATGAATAGAACACACTGAGAGTATACCTTGTCCATATGTCAGAACAATATAAAATAAAAATGAAACTACGATAAAATCAGTTTTGGTGGCACGACAGGGGTACATACAGTGCACTGTACTAAAATATGCTAATACATGAACTGCGCCAGGCAAGCCAGTAAAAAAAGATTTTCGATTAGGTACTTCCACCGTACAAGAATTTCCAGCTTTATCACGTCAGGAAAAGAAAAGTAATCGTGTTCGCAGAAATAGAACACCTTATCATATAAAAAATAGATTAAAAATGTCTTAATTCTTTCACAATAAAATGTGAATTTGTTCCCGGTAAAACTTGTTAAGTATAGTAAGCAAGAGACTTGTCATTTGTTGGCACCCGTAGTCAGTAGGCGAAAATGGAACTTGCCATGGGGATCGGTATCGAAAAGGATAAAGCCTATGAGTCATTGTCCGGGCAGCTTCCGTTGAGAAGGAAGTTAGTTTTCCTTGCCATGCCTTCGGGTATCTGCGCAGTAACTGATAACTGTACATATCACAGGCACACAGCAATTTATGTTTTTGAAAAAGTGGCTGAGTGTGCTCTAAGTACGGGACATTATCTAAAGCCCGAACGGGCTCAACATGTCGAAAGTTGAGCAATACAAGCTGGGTAGCTCCTAATTTACCTCATTCCAAAGAAAGTGAAGCTATATTCGATTAGCGCAATTATTTTGTCTTTGAATAAGCAGTAACCACAATTTATTTTAGAGTAACAAACTTTCAAGCAAAACGTACGCCGAGCGACCTCATTCCCATTTGCAAAACAGTTGGCCACACCGTTCCTTTGTTTCGACCGTTGAATTTGCAATCATGGCCGCCTATTTAAGCGATGCGGTAGTTGCGATTTTTAGATGACCGGGCTCAGTTGTATTAAGATGGGCAGCAGGTGACCACAACTTAATTATCTTTGCGGCAATTCTTGCCCGATACGTGTATCACTGAGGCGCCGGATCGCCTCTCGACATGGCTTCGTGTGCCTTCATTGTAGTGAGTGTGTTGCGAACGCTGTCAAGGTTGGTGAGCGCAAGAACTGTCGAAACATTCGCGTCCCTCTTGCGGACGTCCGTGCGGAGTGCTCTATTATTGGTGTACTATAAATGACCGGCCGGGAATTGGTGGGCGGTTGCATTTAAAGCACTGTCGTACAGAAACTCACTCATGTATAGAGTAAGAGTCCGGCTGAGGAAAACAACGAGCACAATGCACGACACGTTTGTGGTGCCTTTGGGCTCCTGTGTCGCATTTTAGATTCGCTGCTTGCGGCGGTCGAATTTCTGGCTGGCAGAATTTCTGTTAACTGTGCTTTTAAAAATTACCTTCGACAGGGACACTTACAATCCCTCGACGCAAGACTGAATGATCACCTACAGCTGGGCGGGCTTCGAAGCTCTCTCTTGACTGGCGGTTAAAGATCACCTTGGAGCAGCTGCTCATTGGTAACGAATTCGTAGAGGTCCTCACGTATTGTTATACGTCGGTCGGCCTGCCTTGTTCATGGTCACGTTCTTCATTATACGGGGCTTTTCCTGTCTGGACGCCGGCGTCAGCAAGGTTGGATAACCCTCTTGACGTTGGTTGCATGCAATTTGCTGCACATTCGCGCATGTGCCCGAAAAAAAATTACGCACGAGCTAAACGTTTCCGCATGATGTGAGACAGCATGCCCAGGTTGTATCGTTCAGTTTTGCATAGTATATGCGTGGGTGGGTGCGTGGACTTCGGTGCAATAGAAAACTGGTGAATAAACTGAAAGCCTCTAAAGGCTGCCGTAACGCAACTTGACCAAACTTCAAACGGTATCTTGGGCATTTTGTGTAAGATACCGGCGTCAAAGCCATGTGTGAAATTGTGAATCACCTGGAAGCAACTGACCGTCTGCCAATCCACCCGAGTGGGTGTGGAGTAAGTCTTGGATTCAGCCTTTATGCTTCATTAACCTAAAGGGGCCATGCACGAAAAACAGAAGTTTCGTTCATTGGAAAGACTACCACGCGAGAATCACAATGACACCACTTCTAACGTTGAATTCGCTCAAATAAGCTATATAGTGGAGAAATGTTGAATTTCTATGTCGCCATCTCATTTGAGAATTTGAGAATTTCTATGTCACCATCTCATTCAAATAACGGGTTAGTGAGGCAAAAAGCAGTAACTCTGCTTTATATCTGCTCTGATATTAGTGAATTCTGGCGAGGCATAAGTATCTTGCGTGTGAAAACGCGATTGCAGAGGTGTGTTGTGCCGTGCTTGCAAGATTTTCGTTCTGTTTGACCCCACATGTGCACCTAATTAGTTAAATAGGAGCCGTATACCTTCATAAACCTTGTGGTATGCCGTAGTGTGAAGCCGGGCTCTGTGTACTCTCAAATTCTATGTTTATCTTAACATTCCCACCATTGAAGCTTAAGGTTACACGGAACATGTGCGCCGGGAAGAAGTTCTGCAGTTTGAAATGGCTCCGGTACAACTGGAGAAGAGCACATGTCCGTGTATCAGAATATGCTTGGGACTACCACGATGTACCTCTACTGTGGGCACAATCGCCGAGGCACGTGTTTTTCTAATGGATGCACTTCTTTTGGGCGAACCCCTTCGAGTCTACCTTAGATGTTTCACAAGACATGAACACCATCCATTATCGGCTCTTCCTACTACGTGTTCGAGAAGTAGTTTTTGCGGCAGCCATTTTGAAACACCAACATAGGGATCCCATCAGGTTTCGCCCCAATGGTGGTTTACCAGAATCCTCTGTGGGTACTATCAAAACCATCAATCCACCTTTCCATCCCGGGAATTGGGAAGAAGTCCTCTTTGCCGTCAATAGCCCTCAAACAGTTGACTCTAGCGTTCTTGACAGACAACTACGCCGGAACTGTACATGTATATACTGATGGCTCTGTGACTGCATCCCGGTCTACCGCGGCTGTGGTAATTCCAAGCCTATGCGTTACCCGAGGATTCACACTACACCACAAGACAACTTCTACTGCCACTGAGTTGGTTGCCATACGGGAGGCGATTCGTTTAGTCTCCCGTGAATCACCTCAAGCTTGGACCCTGTTTTGTGATTCCAAGCCAGCACCCCAGGTCCTCAACGGAGTTATGAGGCAAGGACCTTATTATGCCCTTGCTGCGGAAGTACTCGAATTATGCTCATTGGCACTGTAACAAGGACAAGTCCCCACCATTCAGTGGGTACGAGGCCATTGCGGGCTAGCTGGTAACGACTGGGCTGACCAGGAGGCAAAGAAGGTTTCTGCAAAGGCAGATGTTGTGCGTCTGCCCTTCGCAAGGACGGACACGACCGCCCTTCTGTCTACCATTCTCTGCCACGCCTCGGCGAGTCACTGGCCCCACCCTGAAAATCGTCATACAAGACTACACCGCGTAGACCCCGACTGCAAGTTTCGGTTACCTCCTGGTATTCAGCGAAACTACGCCACGCTGTTTCACCGACTACGGCTTGGCGTAGCCTTTACCCGTCGCTACAAGCACCTCATTGGCTTTACGAGTGACCCCGACTGTGAGATATGCCATGTACCAGACACTATCTCGCATGTTCTCTGCCACTGTCCACGCTATGTGCATTCTCTAGAACAATTAGCGAGAACATTGGCCCGTTTGGACTATCGTGTGGTGTCGGAGGAAGTGCTGCTGGGACCTTGGCCAGACGCGAAGCGTTCCCACAAGGCATTTAAAGCTGTGCTGACATTTCTGCGTAGCAGCGGCCTCTCAGAGATATTGTAGTTGAGGCCCGTCCGGCTTAACTTTAACACATGCACAGTATCGGTAAAGGCATCTTCTATACATAGCCATTTATTTATTTCTCCGCCATCTTCATCTCTCTCGTCCTCTATCCACACTCTTTCCTCCCCTTTCCCCTTTCCCTTCCCACACACAGAATAGCTGGCCAGATATATACTACCATCAGGCCCACCTTTCTGTGTTTTTTCATTTCAATAAAATTCTTCTCTCTCTCTCTCTCTACACGGAACGTTAAGATAGCGCAAGACCGCCTCTCCTGTCCGCTGCTGTGCCAGGAGTTCGGCTTTCTCTATTTCCTGCTATTTATTTGTGTCAACTGGATGTTAGTGCGAAATTCCATGAGCAATAAATATATAACACAA
The DNA here is from genome assembly GCA_013339765.2 of Haemaphysalis longicornis. Taxonomy (NCBI): domain Eukaryota; kingdom Metazoa; phylum Arthropoda; class Arachnida; order Ixodida; family Ixodidae; genus Haemaphysalis; species Haemaphysalis longicornis. Next base: position 154,764,400 of record CM023450.1, on the reverse strand, counting down.
GGTATGCTGGCCACTTATTCGCCGAAATTTAGGTAAGGGCCAATCACCTCACTACGAAGGTTTCATAATTTCTTCCCGTTTCGACATGTAGATTGACATAGCCATTCGAAGTTATTGCTGTAGAACTTGGAATGTTAGGGTGAAAAATAAAATCTGTTGTAACTTCTTTCTGTGTTCATTGCTGCATTTAGTAACACAGCTAGAAAAACGAGCAAAAACGCTCGTTTTTCTAGGATTGGTAGGACTTAAATTCTAACACTCCTCGTAAGACGATTTCTAAGCAAATCCCTCGTGTGGGTATGAAACGTCCACCCACCGGCATATGACCATGGTGCGGAATGTTTACAGTGGACTCGCCGAAAAGGCATAGAGACGCGAACTGCCTTCCTGTAACTCCGTTCACAGCCATCAATCTTGGTGACATATCAAGAAGTAACCCGTCGTCGTTCTGCAGCCCAATGCGTCACTTGGAACAAGACACAAGAATAGGTATCGTCCCATGGAGCTGTTTGGCGGCTCATTCGTGTTCTCCATAGAGCATTAAGAAGAACCCTGTTTCAAGGAGGTCTTTCATCGGTCCTTGGTCACTTACAGCAGAAGCTGAAAGATACACCGCTCACTCCAAGCAACCTGGTTATAGTGTGGACGGCAACCATGAAGCAGCACCAAAAGAATCGCGGCTTTATGTGCGTGCGATTGTCCCTATTTTTGTTTATGGTGGTTTTCATGGTGATCATTTATGTTACGCATGTCTGTGACGTATGTAAGGAAAAGAAACACCATTTCCCCAACTATGGAACTGGCAACGCTTCGGAGGAACCTCGTTTTAATGTGACCGATGCTGATGTGCGCTTGGCGATAAGGCTAATACCATCAGAAAAGCGCACACGGCCAGCTTTGCAGCCGAGGTCATCAAGCCGTACAGGCGAACTAAAAAGACTAGATTACAAGGCCAGGCGGAAACTTTCTCGCAGCCATTAGCAGAAGAAGTGACTAAAGCGATAGTAAACGAGACGTATGCTCACAATTCTGGATCTCACAAACGACGATCCCCGTACAACACCATCCTCAAGGGTGACCGCGAACATGAAATGATCGTATATTCTTCATCTCTGAAGCACGGTTATCGCAAGAGGACAGATGGCAAGAGGAAAACGCGAATCAGACAGCAGTTTTCAAATAAGGCTGCCACGTTAACAAATTAATTGCATATAATGACTGCGGTACTCTGTCGTGGGTACCAGTGCGGAACGCATATTTTTTGTTGTCAGCCACGACAGGGCTTTATAAAAGGTTGCGTTGAATAAAACAGGCTGATGTTAACGCTTGTCTATGCTGTTCTTGCGTGTATGAAATCACCAAGTTTAATTGACTGATTTCAAGGTTTCACGCGCCGGCGCTAAACAGGCGATGAAACCCGCTGGGGTGGAGGGCTCCGGCTTAATTTTGACCACCTGGGGATGTTTAGCGTGCGTTGAATTCACGTACACATTGAGACGACGATGTACCCGGAGACATCCATTGATACCACATTTCGGGTGTTTCGCAAAGCTCCAGCAAGCTCGACCACATCGTCTAAGATTGCCTCGCATACCCGGACGAATCAAACACAAAATGGATGCCGCATGCCTTCGAGGAGGCGCACGGACAGAAGATCGAAATCTTCAACTCCAGGCTGCTCAGCGAGTCCTCGTGTCGCTGTCCAGGCAGGAGGACCCCGACGACCCGGTGACGGGGAGCGGGGGGGCCCGTAGCCGGGTTGGCTACATCTGCGGTGACGACTCCGGCCATGTCATGAAGACGTAGCAATGGGACTTTATTCACAGGTCCCAATTAATAAGTTTTCCCAAAGCAATCTCTTTTCGCCTCCATCAAAAAAGCGGCCGTCGCGGGCGGGAATCAGGGAATCGAACCCGTGTCCTTGGGCTCAGCAGCACAATGCAACCACCAAGTTTATATGAGGTATAAAATTTTGATAGTTATGAAAATAATACCCTGTTTGAACTGTAGTGATTCCCATTGACATGCGTTTTTTGCTACTTTTCCTTTTCAAATCCAACCTTCTTTGTCTCTCAGGAGGCTCAAGTACACCTAAAATTAAATAAATAAATAAAAAATAAATCAATATATATGAAAATAAAAAATAACAAAAAAAAATTGTGAGAACTGCTGTGTACGCTCCACAGCAAAGTGTGGTATTGAGCTAGTTAGTGATTCATCCTAACAATACAGCGGGACAGAAACAAGGACTTAAGCGAGGCACACAGGACGAGCGCTGACTTCCAACGGAATTTTTATTACAGAAACAAGCCATATTAATATAAACACGCATGCACACATCTACGATGAAGCAATTCGACACGATAGGCAATCTATAACAAATGTGCCGGAAACATTACATTCAAAACAGATGCATATATGATTAACAACCCACACGCATTCAGCACGTGTGTGTACATTGATGCGGCAAGTTAGGGTGCTCCTTTTCGCACGTGTAGAAATTCAAGTTCCTTAGTGGACAGGGCTATAGACTGAGCGCTGACGCACTCTTTGCCTAACCTACTGATTTGCGCAGCCTCCACAATTTCCCTTGTCAACTGATCACAATGATGCTGAATGACCTGGCATTCGTCAAATTTTGGAGTGCATTTTTCGGTGGTGCCCTTGCAATCTCGCCAGTGTATGCCTAGGTGCCCTCTCACACTTTTGTGGACGTTGTTGCTGTGTTCTCTGAGCCTTTTGTTCAGACACCTGCCCCTCTGGCCCACATACTTTTTGCCGCATGACAACGGAATCTCATAGACTACCAACGTTGTGGATGCGACAAACTTCGTTTTGTCCTCGATAGAACACTTGCGAGGTTCCTGTTTCGGGAGGCAGGTCGTTTTGCAAAAGGCCGCAAGTTTGCGAGGGGCTGAAAAAACTACTTCCACATCAGCGGTATTCGCTATTTTTTTTTGGCCTATGGGCTACATTATGTATTTAGGGAATCACCGCGACCTTTCTCTTTGTTTTTTCCTGAATGGCCGTGGCCTCACCCTCGCTCTGGCGGCGGTTTCGTCTGAACACCCTCAAAATTTGCTCAGCCACAGACGTCACCACGTGAACAGGGTAGCCAGAGCTGTGCAGGCGTACTCCCTGTAATTGGATGCTATCTCGCATCCTGTCGGGGCATGATCTTTTTAGGGCATTGAGTAAGCACATCTTCACAATACCCCTTTTCCCCAGCTTAGAGTGACCAGATGAAAATGGAAGAAGTGGCTTATTGCTGCGTAGCTCATACTGCCAACAAACGTGGTCCTCTCAAAAGTGAAGACTCAGGTCCAGAAACTTCAAAGTATTTTCTTCCGGCATTTCGTGCGTCAACTTCAACGGGTTAAAACACCTTTCGAATACTCCTAAGACCTCTGCAACGCTCTTGCCACCGGAAACCTTCACGCCATCCATGGCTCGACCAGTGCACCCATATGAAACAGTTTAACGGTGGGACGGCGCTTTCTAGTTGCAGACCGTGTCGTTCTCCCTGACACACATTGCGAAGACCTGGTACTTAAACAACACAGAAAGGGTAACTGACTGACTGGAACATGATTAAAGAGAAGCTGCGCAAGATTTTCGGCACACCAGCCACTCGCTCAGACGGCGCCAAATAGAAACTGGACACTCTCTCACAACACCCCGATTGGACGTACACTGTCCTGGCAAGAAGACGTCCTGGCACTTTGTCGCAGGGTCAACCAGGGCGTGTCAGAGAACGATAAGGTGCGCCACATACTTAAAGGGGTCCTGAAATGCCTTCCGCCGATGCATGGATGTACATGTAACCAAATAAAGCAATGTATTAGCAATCTCCTCCTGCAAGAATTTTGTTAAAGCGATGAGTATTAGCTGAGAAATCGTAAATCAAAAACCGCGAATTATCGTCGCGCCGTATTTCCTCCTCCTTTCAACTGTTTCTTCGCTGTTGGCCTCCCCTCCCATGATGCTCCGCTCCTCAGCGGTGACGTACTTCCGCTATTGCGCTCCCACAGACTGCCGTCTGCTACGGGCCAGCTCTTTCGGCTTTTTCATCTCTGTAGACACCATGGACACAGGCTGGAAAAGCGAACGAATGACCTGGCCGCATGTGTGCGGCCTGGCCTTGCCCTTTCGCGGTGTACGTAGGTGCAGTTGGTATCGGCGGCGAACTCGCAGCCGCGTGGGGAGAATCGTGCGCTCGTTCCCTTTGGTGCACAGCGCACTGTTTATCCAAAAAGCGCGGTCTCAGATGTGGCCCCGCTGGTGCCGGGTGTTATTTTGCGGTGGTTGTAATTCCTACTACCGGCGGCATGTGAAAAAAGACATTTTCAACCGACACAGAACCCGCGCACAAAACGCGCCGGATCGGATCGCTTTATCAGCGGCGATGAACGTGAAGGCGAAGAGCAAACCAACGCTGCACTCGATCAGCGAGAACCCGTGTTCTGACAAGCTGCACCCGTGTGTTGCATTCAACACTCACGGGAAAGCGTTTGTTCGCACTTGTTTGGATAGTCGTAAAATGTCCAAACACTCCGGCACTCCGCTAGCAGATCAGCCGGCGAGACATTTCGAAAAACATTTGACAGATGGCGCCGTATGCATTAGTGTGTCGCTACGCAAAACTGATGAGACGCTCTACTAAAACTCCCATCGCGGTGTCACGTAGCGGGACGCAAACATTTAGCGTTTAGCGTATGCAAAGGCCACAAACGCTGTACTAAAACTCTATTAGCAGCAAAATAGCGTGCGTATGTGAAACCGCTTGCGTTTACAAAGCTGCACGCCGAGCGCGTACGTTTCAAACCTAGTGACATCGTTTAAATACACTGGCAAGCACAGTGTAACGTAGTTAGATATCAACCGTATGCTCAGGCGACAAGCAAGAGCTTGTTTTATGTGGGGCGGAGATTGCGCATAAAGGCCCCTTCGCACTTGCGACGAAAGCGAGTGAGAGCGGCAGGAATTCCGTCGCTTTGTCGCGCGACGATCGTTTTTGTCGAATGGTCGGGACAAATTTGGTTGCGCGACAGAATTCCCGTCGCTTTCGCTCGCTTTCGTCGCAAGCGGGAATGGAAAGTTCTGCCGCTGCCGTCTGCTACGCAGCTCGGAGGTAACCGCGCGATCTGCTCGGGGCGGATGAACGCGCACACTCCCGCACGGCAGCGCCCCAAGCGGCAGACGGCCGCGTACATCGCTCCCGGCACCCGCCTGGAGCCCGCCCTCGGCACACTAGCCAGTATATTTCAGGCACTATAATGGAGGAAAGATTTTTTGCTTCCGATGAACCTAGTTCTTTGCCCCTGTGTTTTTAAATACGTGAAGTGGTTAGCACGTCGTCCTCACGCAGCTCTGTATCGTCGTAGCATCGCTGATTGTCCGAACGAAGCTTGCAGCTAAGCCAATGCAGCGACCGAAGCTGTGTGTGTGTGTGTGCATCGCCTCCTGTGTGTTGTGGACGCGTTCGTTTCGCGATGAAATGCGACATTGTACTTCTGCGGGTGGATAGTGCTTCCCATGGTCTGGATTATCTTTCTCGAACGACGTACCACTCAACCTCGCATGGGGTATGTGCAGTGTGCCTGGCTAAAAGCCTTCTCGCTTGCGCGCCAGAGTTGTGACTTGCTGCTCGTCCCCGCAAACCGGGTGTGAGGTGAGTGCCGAATTTACGACGGGCAGTAGGAGGCAACTCATCGTCTGTCAATCGCGGTTCAGACTTGCAACGCATGTTGTGACGTTGCGTTCGTTCGAAACGCATCTCTGGATTGTTTTGAAGTTGAATAAAATGTACGCGTCAAACCCGGGCATTCGGCTCAGGGCGTTCTCTGCGATTGCACCAAAGGAGTGCCACGGGACTTTCTTTATGGTACGTACTCACGTAAGATAAAATCCACGTCGTGTTATGGCCGTGTTGCATTCAATACAAACGGTTAAGCGTTTGTTTACACTTGTTTCGTTTGTCGTAAAATGTCAAAGCACTCCGGCACTCCGCTGGCAGATCAGCCGGCGAGCCGACGCTGAGCAGACGACTAATCTCTTTGCCGGAAGTGCGTGAAAAAGCCGCCCAATAGCAGGATGTGTAGCTCATGACGAACATCTGGGAATCGATGATGTAGACATGTGAAGATGGCGGCGTCCGAAAACACGAAGGAAAGGGTGAGAAAAAAGCGACCAACTTTGCAACAAAAGTGTGAGCTTTCCGCTGCGCGTAAAAGAGTAATACTTGGCACAGGTGACGTTGGCGACCCAATCTAGCGATTGCGCTAGTTCATTTAGTGTGCTCAAAATGCCTTTCAGGGCCCCTTTAAGGTCATCGCTCCATTTGCATTCAATGATCTTGCTGTTCCAAATAGGCTGAGCTTAAGCGACGTCCGCGTGTCCTGTCAGCGTCTTGACCAGCTACGCCTGCAACTCGATGGATGGCCGACTCGACCCGACGAAGGCATGGACCTGGGTACCCTCATATGCACCAACATCCGTGAAGAGCTAGAAATCCGCGGCTCAACGAGTTTTCCGCGTGACCGTTGTAACCCAAGCGCCCCTCATTTTCGCGATACCATCAGGGAAGATTTAAGGCGATTAAGGCGTGTCCATCAGCGACCCCTGCCATTGCCACTCCTCCCCTTGCGTCCTACGCGCAGGCTGCTTCAAGGCTCCCGTTGCTGGTGGAAGCCCCCCGCTCCAATCTACTCACCAGCAGGTCTCTGCGATCTGAACCTCACCGACTCCCCATTCGTATTACACGCAAGTGCGTCCCAATCTCCAGCTCTACTCGCGGGATCGCCCCGTTTGCTACTACTGGAGGATTCGGGGCCACATTTTTCGCTACTGCCGACAGCGTCAACAGAGTGATCGACGGAGCTACGCTTCTGATGAACGAGACAGCCTTACGCCTCTTCTCCACGCCGTTATTTGCCAATTCCAGCCTCAGCAACCGGCCCTCATCGTGATCTTCAGGCGTGGCGTCGATCGCCCTCGCTATATCGTCACTCTGTGTCGCCGCTTCGTCCTGCGTCCCATCCCACTGACCACGTTTTGGAGAACTAGAGTCTGGAGTTTTGGGAGGGGAGACTGCATTGGTGGAAAATCACAAAACTCCTCCTCCTCAACGCCCGTCGAACACATTATCATTGAAAGTCGAAGGATTGTGTGTAGATGAACTTATTGATACTACAGCTAATGTCGCAGTTATTTGTGGAGATTTGTTTGCGCGTCTCAATAAAGTGAAGACTCCCTATACCGGACCCAGATTACGCGGCGCAAATGACGGTGTCATTCGGCCATCTGGAAACTGTACGATGCGTGTTGTAATAGACTGGATTCTGCACCACATTGAGTGCGCGGTAGTGTCACCATGTACGCATTCATCAATTTTGGGTGGGACTTTCTTTTCACTGCGTCAGCCGTGATCTCTTGTAGCCACCCCTGGATTGCGATAACGGCTACTGATTATGTCGCAAGTGATTCCGACGGAGAGCCGCTCAATCTTGTCGCAAGCAGCGGTTACGTCATTCCTTCGGAACATGAGGCACTTGTTTCTGTGCGCTCCGACAGAATTACACACGGCGATGTCCTTGTGCTCCAGCGGCTCGATTTGTTTCCAGAGGAATTATGATTGTCAGTTGCCTCATCCGCTTATCTGATGGTTCTTCAGTACTCACTGCCACGAACACCAAAGCTGAGCCCTTTGTAATTCCTAAGGGAGCTGCTATTGCCACAGTATCAGGCGCTACGGATCTCTCCATTGTTCCTATCTGCGCCGATTCCGCTGCCTCTGGTCATTCAGATTCTACGTCATCGTTGTCAGTACTCGCTGCCACAACTAGTCCGACCGATCACCGACGCAGATGAAATCTTTAATCGATTTACTCTCCAAGCACAAGTCGTCACGTGACTCACACAAACCGCGACTTGGCCAGAAGAGGACTGCAACGCACCGGATCTATACTGACAGTTCCCGTGTAATCCACCGTCGTTCGTACAGGGTGTCATCAGCGGAACAACAGGTCATCAGCGACCACATCTCGGACATGCTTAAACGCAATATTATTCGTCTATCTTCCAGCTCGTGGTCTTCCCCTGTGGCTCTGGGGAAGTGAAGAAAAAGCATGGATCCGTGCGTGTTTGGTTTGATTACCGACCGCACGTGTTGAGCAAAGAGTCGGTTGGGAGATTCGCAGGCGAAGGGATAGTTTAACGGTTGTCGGAGGCGCTATTGCCACCATCCCCAGGAATAAAGGTGCGGCTTTCGTGGTAAGTCCTTGTTGAAATTTTCTTGGAAAAATGACCACGAATGAGCGTCCCCTTGAGATCCAACCGACTAGACTCACCACAGTAACATTCCTTTTGGTAGACGGTCCTTCACAGTCATTACAATGTGTATTTGGAACTGAAAAATGCGTGCTATAACACACGCCATCCGTACCTTCCACAGGAGCCCTGACTCGTAAAAAGCCTTGTGGAAGTCGTAGGCCACGGGGGTGGTAACAGCAGCTACCTGCGGGCCGTATTCACTGTTTGTGATCTCTTCATGGATGCCTTAATATCACGATGCCTTCAGGGTGCAGGTGTTTCACAATGTGTAAGCGCAAACAGCAAAATTTTGACAAGGGGAGACGAAAGCACGACACAGAGAAGATGTTCGCAATGGGCGTGGTGTTCCTATATTGTGTGCCCTGGATTACGTGTAGCGGATACCGACGTTCAGCGGTTTTAATAACCTAACACTTGTCCAGATGGCATCTCCTCTGGTCCCTGAAAGGGTGCGCTCAGCTGTGTTCGTGAATGATGTATGCTGATAGCAATAATGATTGTGAACCGTCTTTTACGTTTTTCAAAAACTCAATAATTAAGGCGACGCCTGTGTGAATTCCTGCACCGGAATGCAACTCCCAAGGCCCTATTATGTGGGGAATGCCAATTTGGTGGACCTCCGCGCACTTCATCACAAGCTTTGCTATCTGTAGACTAAGATCGCCTGGAGGGGGGCCGAGGCAGGTTCAGCATCACTTACAAAAACTAACCAGGCAGGAGTAACGGAGGTTGAGCTGCACACTGGACATTCGAGAGCAGCTCCCAAGATTATAAAACATTGTTCGTTCACTTCACACTTCGCACAATGATAATGCGCGTCGTCCCTTGAGTCGCAAGCAATCAATCGGTGAATGGTTGTTGTGGTGATAGTGCGGAAGAATCTTGCGTGGAAAATTGCTGTCCTTACGTTCGCACTTCAACGTTACATCGGCGTCGCAATGACTAAATGCATCCCAATGCTATTTTCTTTGACGTGCAGTTTGCATTAGCCAAAGTGCTAGCTGCGCTGAGTTTTGTTACAACGAATTCAGCTATAAGTGGTAATTTAATTACCTATGCAGCAATATTTCACTTCTGCGACACAGGCAAGGCATTTCCATTTGGCTTATTGAACTATTCATGGGTGGTGTGCGGTTGCCCTCCCTGCTGAAAAATTGGTTTTATATTATAAATGAGAAAGGTACGCGGCAACAGTTATTTGCGAGGTTCCTTGGCTTGTGCAGGTTGAGAGAGAGAGAGAGAGAATAAACTTTATTGTTAGAAAAAGGGTCCCGACGGAGCTATTTTAGCCCAGTCGGAGTGGTTCCTTATTCACAGGCTCCCATATGCTTCCCGAGCCTCCTGGCCCCTGTGGATCAGCCGAAGTTGGTCTTCCAGGGCGGGGCTAGTCAGCAAGATCTCCCATAGCTCATCCTCTATGCTGACGAAGTCAACAAGAATTGGGGGGGACTTGAGTTTTGTGCATTCTCCGATGGTGTGTTTTAGGGTGCCTGGTTTTGAGCATAGGGGACATTCTTTGGCGTATCTAATTGGGAACATGCGGTTGAGGGATAAAGGGTGTGGGAAAGAGGCTGCCTGTATCTGTCGATATATTGATTGTTCTTCCCTGGATAGTTCAGGATGAGCAGGTGGACGTGCATCAAGTGGTTGGAAGTAGAGGAGGCTTGCGCCTACTCCCGGTTTGGATTGGCAAACTAATTGTTTATTGTAGAGGCATGGAACACAAGCAGAGTACACGCATTTAGGGAGCTTTACATTAACGCGGGCGCTCGTCTGCGGCGACAGTTAAGGTGGGGCACGCGCCAAAGACGCCACAGGTGCACTCGAGGCGGCTGACAGATTTACTCTCACCCACGCACAAATGAACTCAAGCACACAATGGGGGCTACCAAAATTCCCTACACAGAGTTTCTACGGCCCAACAATTCGCCTGGCTATAAGCACTTCCTGTATGGACACAGGCCCGATAGCGGCCCCTTTCAGTTCTAATACGGGACAAGACCTTTAAACTACCTGAACGCACCTTGAAATACTCCAGACATGATTTTCATCTCCAGTCTCTCATTCAAGCCAACACCTGACGCTCAAATCATCAAAACTGCAAACCTCGGAACTCTAGCTAAAATCTAGCTACTGGCTGACCTACCCTGGGTATCGGTCTCGCAGCACAAGCACGCAGGCGTGGCAAGGAACGAGTGCCCTCATCATCTCGCCCACAAAACTCTCCTCCTGGCCTCTCAAGACCACCAGGACACAAATCGTTGTCTTGGCCCTCCCCTCCACACGTTATCAGACCTTGTTAGTACCCGTTGCAGGTTCCCTCTCCTCTACGCCGGGCTTACCCATCGCGAGCAAATGGACATTCGGCAGGCCCAAAAATATGCACTGTGCACCCCCACTCGGCTACATTTATTCCAATACCCATGCCTGACAACCCTCTCCCACTGTGTGCCCACTGCCTTACTCCATCTACACAGGATCGCCTTCTTGGGTGCAGCCCCCACAATTCTAAACCAGCCCACAATTACACCAGAACGTGACTGGTTGTTGGGAAGAATCTCAGATAACAACAGGCACTGGCGGCCAAGCTAGTGAGAGCCGTCAAAGCATGTCTAGACAGAGGCGGCTGATTTATACCTACGATGTCGTGACCAGGAATGTGTCTATCAATCTAGCTATGGACACTCCGGAATGCTTTGCGGACGCTACGCCAGTGAACTCTTTCAACTAAGTACGCTCTTGTCAAAGAGCCATCCGCTTATCAACGCTTGTCAAAGAGCCATCCGCTCACAACAAAAAATCTTGAGCAAGACACGTCGGCTTCGTCCTGCGGCACGCTTACGCATTCGGAGCGGGGCAGCAGGTCTTGATGTCCTCGTGTTTTCCACGACGAACGCCAACGTTTCAGATCCATGAAGCTGTTCGTACTGCCACTAAAATATTTTCGTCCCCGTTAACTCCAGCGACATGCACATGGTGCGATTTCCCCGCTCTGGCGTCTGAAATTGAACTTGTTCGCGACACGCGCACGTATTCGAAGACCGGCGTCTAGACAGACTCCCAAGAGGCCCCCTAAAAAGGGCCCGAGACTGCCCTGTCTTTTGTATCTTTATTCTGTGGGTTCTATTTTTATGGTTTAGGTGTGAGCCCAGGAAGCTACAAATATTTTACGCCGGGATAATTTATAGCGCGCGTAGTCTATTTTACACATTTTGTCGCAAGTAACAGTTGTTCCCTACTGTTTACATTGCTTTTGCTGCAGTGGACATCGCACACCCGTAGTGATGCTTTTGCACAACGCCGGAAGTGCCGTGTGATGAAAATGGAATTTCACTCTGTAAGCAGCTCTAATCTTCAGCGGGCAATCTCGCGGTGTATAGAAGAGGTTTCGTTGACTACGTTAGATCAAATCTTGTTGCTTCGATATTTTGCCCTGCGAATATGAAAAAGACGCAGAGGACTGTAAAGAATCAATTCGCATTCGTCAACGACTTAAACATCGTCTACATCGACACCATTATTTAAACGATAAAGATGATGATAAAGTTTCAGCCAATCGTAAATCGGTTTTATTTTAGTATTCTCCGTCTTCTTTCATAGGCCGCACGGTGAAATTTTATAGTAAAAATTAATATAATGCCGTAAAGTTCTCTGCTATCCTGACTGGTAAACACACCCGAGCGTGAACTGTGTTAGCCACATTGCGAGCTCTAAACTATGGTTGCACTAATGTTGAACCCAAGGACATTCCAAGAAGCGTCAGACTTATTGTACTCCGAATGCCCTGGTTTTGGACGTTTTCTAAGTCGAAGGGCACCGTAATTTACTAGCTCTTCCTTTGTTTTACTAAAGGCGCGAATACGTATGGGGAGAGTCCTTCAAAGGCACTGAAGGACTCTAGTAGGGGCATCGCGCATATAGGCTGGAACCATCCAGTGCCAATTTTTCTGTGTTGTTTTGAAGTGGAAGTATTCATCAACGTTTATTCCATTTCGGGCCAGCGAAAATTTTAGAGGCCGTTTGGCCGACAGAGATACGCACAGCCAATTTCTTTATGCGCGTTTTCACTCACATATTTCCGATATGAAATGCATCATGTCTGTCCACGACAGTTTTTTTAATCACACTGCAGAGTTTATAGTTATCCAATATCTTGAAGCCGCTTCTAGCTATATCTTTTCTTTGAAATTGCGGAAAAATTCATAGATCTCTAAAGCACCACTGGTATTATGGCGACGAGAAAATAAACGACGCTAAGAAAAAGTATTCCCCGTTCTCTACGAATACTTCGAGCTGGTCAAGCTGCAATTAAGTCGTTCTATTTTACACGAAACACTAACGTCATCCCAAGTACCCAAATAGTCGAATTTTGTGACACCCAAAATACAGGTCAAATGTAGGGATGAAAGTATAGCAGAAACAGTCATGAATAATAGTAGCAAGAACCCAAAGGAGGTGCTGTCGCAAGAAAAGGAAATAAATTATTTCCAGGAACAAAAACGTGGGTTAACGAGATTACTGTAGTGACCTTGAGACTGTCAACGCAATCGTGGTACAGTGATAAATGAATTCGATGAACACTGAACAACTGAACCAGAATAACATCCGAGCAAACAACGCGAAACCACACGAAAAGGGCCGTGTGTAGAGTGCCGACCGACGGTAATATAGGCACTCCACTATATCGACGTCCACCGGCGTTTTGTAACAAAATTGCCGCGTCTGGCACTACATGGCTGTAGACAACGCAAACCTTGCCAACCGAACCTAAACATTGCACAACATGACCTAACGCACACAAAGAAATCATTTAAAACACCAAAACTAACCTAGGCCATAACATTCATCGGTCAATTTAAAGGAGAACCACCGCCCGTGGGATCAAGAAGCTAAGACGAATCCTCCACACTACAACGACAGACGCTTTGACCGGTGCTAGCTTAGACTTAAATATTCGAATGTCGTCGGTCGGCACTGTAGCCGTGCCTGCAGCGGTCAGCTAGACTGCCTTCGGACGGCACTCTAGACATTGCGGAAAAAAATATTCAAGTTGGTTTTAAGACAACGGTTCGCGGCCCTTAATGCAGAGTTTAACCTTAAGGCCACTTACGCTACCACGTTCCCCATTTGTTGAAAGCCCCATCGCAGTCACGGTCGTTCGAAACAAGTTACATGAATTTATTGGCAGTCATTCTGCTGCACATCTGCGCTGCCGATACGATGTTTCTGCTCCGGGCGATGGGCCAGTATACAACATAGCAAATGCCAATCATCGTCATCATAACGATTGTCTAACCCGCACCCACAGGCTGCAGTCTTCTGAAGGACTGCCCAAGGAAGATGGAGATTCCATCGAGGTTTCACGGAGGCCCCCGACGGGTCACAGTGCGAGATGATACTCGGGACTTCATCGATCCACAAGGTGTCGGCGTAGAAAATTCAGGTGACAAGCGCACACATAAGGGGCTGCTTGTCGCTGCACTCTCAGCCACCGGCTTGAGATCGCCATCGTGCCCGGACTCTGCAGCCGCCAATTATAGGTGGGTTGACGGTGCGATGAATGCTACAGTCGCATCCACTTCTTCGAGAAGCATGCTAAGCAGAAGTTTGGCCTACCAGAAGTCGCATGCCACGGGTTCCCGCTTCAATAATACGAGTGAACGCAAATTCGTCCCGAGGTTGCTGTGCGTAGCGCTATTTCTGTTCGTCACCATGACTCTAACTTTGTACCTCAGTGCCCTGCTCCACTTTGACCATTCGGAAACAGAGCGGAACCCCTCAACACATTCCATTGCGTCATTTTCCTGGACGCCTATATTATTCAACGAGACGAGCGCAACTAACGGAAGTTTACGGAGAAGGCGACAGGTCATGTCATCTTATGCGCCCCCCTCGTCAAGCGTTCTTGCTGCGCCTACAACATTACCGTCAGGCGAAGCTCAGTTCACCGGGCACTCCTCGGACTCTGATATAGAAGAAGCGAGAATGAATTACAGCTATGAACATGCAGATATGGATACCACTCCAAAGCGCAAGCGCGACGCAAAGCGCCAATCTACAAAGCGGCACTATCTGCTCGCCTGAAAGAGAAAACTTTGATGGAGTATTGTAAAGAACACCGCGCCAACAAATTACCAAATCCGTCAGTGAATTTCGATATTGTTGATAGGTGTGGTGAATTGACGAGCGTTGATCCTAATCACTCTCGAAATTTTCAGCCTTTTTACGCGTGTTATACTGATTCACTATTTTCACATGTGTAATGACTTTGCATAAACAGGAACAGTGCTGGTTTTACATTTTTTAAAGAGCCCTATATTGACACGACATATATCTCTTCTGCGGTAATATTGTGTAGCCATGATATTTTCGGCAGGATACTTGCATATCTCTGACGTTGGAACAACTGTTAGTAAAATACTTTCTTGGTAATAATTATCAGTTTCTACTGACGTTCTTATTCATATTAGCCTCTACGCCTAGGGCTAACAAAATCGGCTCACTTATTTATTCCCATCTAATGCCTCACAGCTCCCGAGTAAAAAAACTTCAGAGCTGCTATTAGCAAGAAGCATCAACGTGACGATTCATAATAATTATTCAAACGTGTTTTACAGACGAGCTCCTTATGCCGACTGTAGCAGGGGCCACATATAAGGACGTTGCATCAAAAAGACGGCGAAAGCCACCCGGCGGCGGCAAGCGGCTCGCGATGACAAACAGGCAATCGTGCGGTGACATAGCGCTGCGCCACACATTAAGGAAAGTACTGTTTTCGAAGATAGACAGCACAAGAACATGTGGAGTCTCCGCGAGCAAAAAGTCGCGACGTCTCCGCTAGGCTGCTGTGGGCGTGTCCCTTCGCAGCTTCCATCGCATCTTGTGTGGCAAAAGTAGATGCACTTAATATTCGGTGAGGATAGACGTTTGTGTGATTCGCGGCGTTCCGAAGTCACCTTTACTGAGCTCCACTGCAATATTTCAAGGCTCATTTCGCCTGTTCACAGTAGTGATTTTAGCTATCAGTAACGTGTATTGCTTTCTCTAGCGCTTTCAGCTCCGTGTACTGTGTCAGATCCCGAAATCAGTTCAACGGCTTTTCTACATTTATGAGATACCCTGACTCCTCCCCCTACTGTCGACAGAACGCATATGTTGCCACCCGTGACTGACAACCAGGATAGACAGGCACCAGCTTGACTACAAACTTCGAGGCGGGAGTTCCTAACTTTTGGCAAAATTTGAAAAGCGTCGTTACGAGGTGGCTGTTTATGGCTGCCTTCTTTTTCAATAAGGCATGACTATTATAATGCTATTTTTTTAAATAGGTGTAAAGAGAGTATAAAGGCAAACGGCTTGGGCACTTCATTCTGTAAAAGTCGTCGTTGTTAGAGTAATTGTTCGGAAAAAATACTACCGCTGTAATGAGTAAATAAATAAAATATCTACGTGTGATCCGGTGGGATTCTAACTTAAGTATCCAATGAAGCAGCCGAATGAGCTATCACTGCTAATTTCCAGCGGCAGAACCGAAGTTCGTTGGTTGGTTGGCTGGGACCCAGATAACGCTGGAGCGTGACCACGCTGCGGGATTGGCAAAGTCGGATCGGATTCGCCTTGGGGAAGATGGTTAAGAATTAAAACTAAGAAAAACTCTAGGTTAGGAAATGACGGGGAAACTAATGTTAACAAATCTGAAAAATAAAAATTGAAACTAATGATGTAACAATAGTTACCTTAACGTTCAGGACAAAGAATGACCATGATGCGTTTGAATATTAGGCAAATTATCTGTTTCAACAATAATGCAGCGGATGGCACGGCAAACACCCCGGTGGGGAAAACCGGGCCCCAGTGCCTCCAGAGGCAATGAACCGATAAGGAGAGAAATATAGCCAGTCGCCGGAGAGAAATTCCAAGTATAGGTTTTTGGGCGATGAGGACCACTGTCAAGGTGTCGGGAAATGGGCGTGTCTCTTTTTCACAAAGCTGCTCAGGGCTGAGTGGCACTATATATGCGTGGTGTAGGTAGCCGTTCAAATTGGGTATTCCGCAGAAGCAGCTGGTCAGTGTGACGTGCACAGTCTAGAATGTGCGAAGCCACTTTTCCGAGAGCAGTGGAGGTGCTCTTTTTCAGGACAGGGAAAGGTAAGTCGAATGGGTCGGTCTCCAGCCGACTGTAGTTTTGAAATGTCGTTGCGATCACGTGGGCTCTCGGGGCACAGCATCAACCAGTGGCCCATTTCATGCTACGTCTACTCGGTGATCAACCATTTCATTAGGGTCTATATGCCTCCGAGCACTGTAAGCGAGACCAGGCACATTTCTCCGACATGTGATTTTAGGAGCGTTGAGAGCGTTCGACGAAAAGGCGTAATGGTTGTAACTTGGAGAAGATAGGCTGGAGCATACAGAAAGAACGTGCGTCACAATGAGCACCAGAGAGTTGTCTTCACTGAGTTTTGGAAGAGCGAGCGCAGTAGCCAGAACTGCCAAGTATATTCCCGGGAAGCAGGGAAAATTGCGGGCCAAGCACAGGTGAGAAGATACGTATAGCAGGATTTTTTACCCCGAACAGAACCATGTGTGGGTCCAACCACAGGTGTGGAAAACTCCCCTAAGGGATTATGTGAAAGAGCCAAGAAGATAGTATACACAGATTGGTTCATTAGAAGCCCTGCTTTGTTCCGATCACGATGATATCAATTTTATCCCTAACTTCGAATAACTTATAGACACATTCAAGAAAACATGTGAAGCAGTCGCGACTCCATAGCTACTTTTTGGCAACTTTTCCATGGCATTACAGAATCTTGTCAAGTGATTTGTGGTTAGTGATGCACCCCTAAGACACACGACTGCATGGTTGTAGTGGGGCATCTGGCTACGTTTTATGGCATCACTTCAATCCTATTCGGAATTAACAGGATGAAAATTATGTTTTAGTGCTGGGCTATATAGCGTCAGTCTTGCCCATAATACATCACTGTAGTGCTGACATTAGAGTTTTTCTATACTATTTGCGTTTTTTGTTACAAAACGTTTTTCGTAGCTGGCAAAGAACCGACTGAGGTACTGAAGCCTAGTTTTTTTAATAAAATAGTCGTGTTCTGTTTTCATGGCCCCTTTAAAACGCCAGAATCGTTCTCTGCAGTAAGAGTTTAAAATTGGAACAGACAATATTTTCAACTTCTGTGTGCACCAGCTAATTCCGAGAATCAAGAGTGGGGACAGACTGAATGCTGATATTTAAATGGGCTAGCAAAAACTTCGCGAACACCCCTTAGGGACAAAAGTTCTAATTGCTCCTTCTTTGAGGAACTGGTATACCTGCTCCCCCAAAAATCTTGAAACTGTGAATTAGGAGTAACAATGTTCACCAACTAGCTCGTATCTCCATTTTGCTTAAGAAATACAAAGGTTGTAGCGTGTGCGTGTGACGCGACCTGTGAGCATGAGAACACGTAGGTAGAATAGGGGCACACGAGAGGCGTATAACCCTGATTCTAGGGAAGCTGTGCCCGGCTTTTAGGAAGCCTGTTTGCTGGCGTGATTAGCGCCGTAGGGACTAAGAAACGAAAGCGAAGAAGGAGACCCCGGTTGATGCAGCAAAACGAATCTCGGCAAAGTAATTTGCGCCAAACACGCAAAAAAACGAAAGCGAAGAAAGGGGCGTACGTACAATGTCACGTTTAAAAGTTAGTCATAAACATCGCGTGCCTTTCACCTTTAAAGAACGGAAGAAGACTTGAGTCGTTCGAATACTTTTCTGGATTTCGACGCGTTTCCTCGGTACTATGTTGCGAGTAGAAGTGCTGTGTCGATGGCTTGTTTATGTATGTGCCCCCTCCTCCCCCCCATCCTAAGGTGTCGTAATTTATTGGTACTTAGCGCAATAGCCACCTTACGTCTATGATCCAGGCAGTTTTCTTGCAATTGCCCTTACCCACACGAAATGAAATCGTGTTTTTTTGTAAATTATGCAGTTGAGTGTGCGCAAATTAGCGTATTCTTCAAGAAAACGAAAAACCATATGGGGTGCGAGAAAAGTATTGAATATTTCTTTATTTTCTGACAACCACGCGACTATCTTGGTGTTATCCATACTCTTGGAAACACAGAATTCTTACCAAGAGAATGGAAGTGGAGGGTTGAGGAAAAAGTCATCCAGGAAGACGCGGCACCAATCCAACAGTAATACGCGGCTCGTGGAAATCTATCCTCCAGAAAAAAAAACACCGGTTTTCCTTGAGACGCCGTTGTCCCCAACGCTTCCTAGCACCAGAACCCGCAAAGGCGATAGCCGCATCTGAAAAGAACCCTCCCAGAGCGTGAAAAACCGGTGAGTCCACCACCAATGTCTATTATCACAATTATTCCAGAAGTAACGTACTTATCCTCTCTTACTTGCGACATAGTATTATATTATGTTTACCTAATGGTGATCAAAACTAGAAATGATACATCTTGAATGTCGCTTCCGCGCCAACCGAATGCATGCCTGTTCAATACTATTTCGCCTACCCGGTTCGCTAGTTAATTTCTTAATATACATCATTACGCCAAAACGCGTGCCTGCAACAACCTGTTCACGAGAGTCACGATGGTGTAGCGCCCTGTGGGTCATCTGCAGCTGCAATGTGGTATTTTTTATGTCCACTAATTAGTCATCACCCACTGTCTGCAATAAGCATTAGGACTTCAGTAATGACTTTACCGCCTTTTTTCACGTAACTGAAAACCCTTTGCAAACAGACAGAATTTTCAAGCCGCTCATTGTTTGCACTGAAGTAGGAGAAAGTACCTCTGACTTTGGGGACGTTACGTTTATGGTGGTGGCTGTGACGATACGCTGTGACAAATCTACAGTCATGCGGGAAATTCTCACCTTGTGTAAAAGTGTCCACTGCAGGGGATTTGACATCATTCTTCCTGCTCTTAAGCTGCTGTGTGCATGACAGTTTGTGAGTGGTAAATTGTCTTATAAACACTTGCATTAGTAGCCAGGCTGACTTGCGAACAAAACATTTCCTCGAACTGTCACTCACGTTTCTCGTAAAATCGCATTTGTATCTTTTAGCGTACATGTTCGGGTATACTAGCGCCACACGTGATTTATTAAGTGCGGAGCGCATAAGGGGCGCGGCTTGTCGGCGTATTTCGTCCGCTGTCACGTTTCCTACTCACCGCAGTCACGCGGCGTAAGGGACCCAAACACAGCCTCATGGCGCCACGCATTCAAACAGGCGCTTCAAAAAGACGCCGGCTTGTTCCTCCAATCAGCCTTCCGGCCAAGAGATAAGATTATACTTGAACAAGAAGTTTATATAAGCAGAACCGTTAAAAATTCCTGGACACGCTGGCACTGTCATACCTGTTCCCGTTTGTTAGCTCAGAGAAAAGTGCAGGTACATGCGAGGCAAAAGATGTGTATTTTACCGGTAGCCCCCACGATTCTTTAGTTAAGAATGCCCGTTGGGATGGTTTTTTCGATAGTAAGCGAAAAAAAGTGACCGCGGAAGAAAAAACAACGACGCGTTCAGAATGGCGCAGCTAGGCTCCAGCATGTGTGAGATGAAAGCAAGCGCAAAAAGAAAACAACTAGCGCTCCTGCTGTTCTAGGCAGAGGGCGCGCGAGCACTTCGAAAGCGGGAAAATTGTATTGCATTGAACAAAAGTCTGTTCAACTTCCCGAGAGAGATGACTGAGACAGGGAGGCGGAGAGAGTGAACGGTGGTAGCAATGAGCTCATAACGGGGCCATAGCCCCTATGGCGAATCACTGATCTCCACTTCCGACAGTTTTCACGTTGAATGAAACGGCCATAATTTTTGGGAAGACATTCAAATGAAACACAAAATTTTAGACGTTAGGCAGAATGCCACCGATTACGAGATATCCTGGAGGATACTTTTTTGAGAAAGGGACCTTGATGCATGTGCACACCTTGCGACAGATCTCCCACAGATCTATGGATACACAATTAAGTGCAAAGTTTAAAACATACATGTTTGCTAACTCAGAATCAGAGCGGCTCTTGTATATTCATTGCCTACTAGTTACGCGGAGTATAAGGTGGATTGGGCGAGGATTCGTCCTAAGAAACGCTGTGGATGATAGCCTCGAAAAATAGCTTTTTCCTGGTGCATCACAACAGCTTTTCAATGAGGGCGAGCCGATGTTGGCAACCTGTAACGACCATGTCGTCTGTGTGGCGTCTGTCTAATCGGTTATTTATTTTTCACTGATGCCTAAATCATCATGTGCAAGTTACACAATTGAGCGGCATGTCAAATCATAAAACCTTATAATGAAAATGACAGTTTCTTAGTGCAAACATTGCGCGCGTTGCGCCCATTTTACGGCACACTCGGTGTTCCTTCAAAGTTGTCTCTCCCAAGTTTAGTGACAAAATTCGAGATTACCGGTTCGTGGCAATCTATCCTCCAGAAAAAAAATACCGGTTTTCCTTTAGACGCCGTTGTCCCCAACGCTTCCTAGCACCAGAACCCTCTGACTTCAAAGTCTAAAGTCAAAGGATTGCCAGATAGGCCGAGGACATCGCCGCGGTCCATAACAGTGTGAATAAGAACCAGAAGCAGTCAAATTCCTCCTCGTGCTCAAGAACTCGACATTTGCCAGGCCTCAACCTAATAAATTTTGCTTCGCGACTTCGGCCTGCACACGTACAAGATCCAACTGACGCAGGAGCTCAAAGTTGATGACCATAAACAAAGCCGTTTGTTCGCTGACTGGGCTTAGGAGCGTTTAAAAGAGGACCACATTTTGGCCGAAAATTTATCTTTAGCTTCGAGGCTCATGTTTGGATGAATGGTAATGTTAACCAGCACAACTGCCGCACATGGGTGACGCCAACCCACACAAGACTCACTAGGTGGCAGTGCATCCACAAAGAGTTATGCGGGGTGTGAATTTTGGGCCGGCGGGCCCATTCGTGCGTACTTTTTGAAAACGACGTTGCTGAGGCCATTACCGTCAACGGCAAGTGCTTCAGAAAAAAAAAATTACTGATTTCTTTGGGCCCATATTGAGCGATATGGACGCAGAGGACAGATGAACGATTTCAGGGTATGGTTTTTTCTCGCAGAGGTGACGTGAATCGGCCGCCAAGGTCATGAGATTTGACCCCACTAGACGTTTTCTTGAGGGGTTCCCTGAAATCGCAGTTCTATGCCAATAAGCCGCAATCTTCCGTTGCACCAGAATCAACGTAACCCATGCCATCGCCCAAATTATATAGTACTTATGTGTCAGAGTCATTGAAATCTGGACCACACGAATTCGTGCCACTGGGACAAGCCTTGGTGGACATTTCAACGATGTCATATTCCATAGTTATTGGTATAAATGCCATTTCATTATCATCAGCCTACTCAGGTTCACTGCGATAACTGTCAGGTTCGGGGACAATAATAATTACAAAAAGAAATTGTAAACGAGACTAGTTGTTTATCATGCTTGAAATCCAAACAATATACACACAATAAGGTAAACACAATGGGGAAATCACACACAATGGGTAACGGCGACAAAGTCTGTATAGGTAGCAGTAAAGAGTGCGCTAACTGGAAATAGTCGAAGTCGGAAAATGAAGCAATATGTCACAGTAAGTGGTGTTTAGCGACACAGGTCAGAAGAAGCGTTGACATGTCCAGTTGGAGTGTCGTGCCCGTAATGGTCAAGCGCGCTCCCAGCTCACGTTGCCAAGTAGCAAACGCAGCTGTCTTGGGCGTCGCTGTCCTCCACCACTGCACGGCGAGACGACTTCCTCGCGGAGGAGAAGTTCTGGAGGTTCCGCCTATGAAGGACTTTTTGTGGCACGGCACGAGTCTGGTCGCCCGACCGCCGCGCATCCCGGTCTCTCTTCACACTTCACCGCCTCTCTACTCTCTAGGTGTTCTTTTCTTCGGGATTCCCTTCTGCCGCCCGCCACTGTCACTGGCAGCTTTTGATTGGCCGGCTCGTGAGGGGGGGGGTGAACTTCCCGGGAAAACGCTGATGAAGATGGTGGCCTCGGGGTGTTTAGAACATACCCCGTAGATTGCACCTTCGCGTCTTCGTCATCGTCGTCATTTTCTTTTTCACTTCATGACAATAACAAAGGCCTCTCCCATCGACCTCCAACCGCTCCTTTCCTGCGCTGCTAGAGCCATTAAAATAAATTTTCGTATTACCTCACAAACAGCTGTGTTTATTCGATTTCATCATCGAGCAGTCCCTACTTAGGTACTCTATGTAATGCGTATGTGGTCATTTTGTGGTCAAGGCTGCTGAAGGTGGTTTCTTGTGAAACGCATGACATCGGGGCACCTCAAGGGCTACCGTAATATCCATGCTATTAAATCACGGTATCGCTAACGTATACTCATCTAACCGGCTACTTCAACCAGAGATACGACTAATCAACAAGATGTGAGCGACGCCAGCATTGCACATCATGCACCCCTCCGTCTGGCGACGACCATGGTTTCACGCAGAGCTGCCTCGTTGCGGGTTCTTTGGTTGTCGTCTCAGTTGAGTTTCGGCCATGCCTAAATGAAGCAATCGTATAGACGCCGGCTTCATAACTCGAGGGACTCAGGTTTGAATTCCGGTCATGGGAACGTTTTCATCATCGTAAGAGGAACTTGGCTGTCCTGCAGGACGTTTTCGCTTCACAGACACCATCAATGAGAACACAAAGTCGTCGATTTAAAACACGTTGCACTTGCTTCCTAACCCTCTCATTATGACTAGATGGTCTTTGAGTTAGACAAACTTTTCATGCCGTCAACAAGCAGCTGCCGACATTCTTGCTACCTCAATGCTATTTGCTTTATAAATAGCTTTCACGGGGTTCCACAGATTAAACCGGTGGCCATTTGTCGAGAAGAATGCATTAGCGTTGCACTGCTACCAAATGTAAAGCGAAGCTTTTCCTCGCAGGGGCCGACTGTTCCAACACAAAACGTGCTGCAGAAAAGCCAACTTTATTTGACGATGATGATAATCGTGTGTGAAGGGAAAGGTAGTTGAGAGAGACAGAATAAATCTTTCAGAGGCTGATGGCATGGGCCTCGCCCCGTGAAAGGCATCCCTAGTCTTGATGCCTTGACTTCGACTGGCTGTCCTAGCTCGGTCATCAAATTAAGCTGGATTGAGCTGAATTCGGCTGGGCTGGCCAAGAAAGCCCTGCACTGCTCGAAGCTGGGATTGGGAAGTGGGGCAAATCTGGGGTGCATTGGAAATACTATACGTGAAGCTTTCGCTGGTTGAAACTCACTGACTTCAAAGTCTAAATTCAATGTCCATAATCCAAATCGTTACCCCCAAAACGCACTGCAGGAACGCCAACTTGAAGAATAGGTTTCCCCAAAGGCACGTCAATTGCCTCAAAAAAACGATCGAATCCCTTACCAGACTGAACTTTGATGCGACTAGGTTTGCAGCGGAAGAAAGCGTCGTGTTTCATCCATCTTTATCACTAGACTAGGGGTGTTGGAACGTTTTCGACGGTATGAATTTAATCCTGTGAGTACTTTGCACTGGCGGTGTTTTTACATGCATTAGTATCGCCAAACGCTGTGCCTTTACGAGGACAGGACCAAAGTAACGGCAAACTACTTGAAAACTTTCAAACGTCGTGAAAAGGTTTTATTGAGCTTCTGTCTATAATTCCTTTGCACCATAAATACCCTTCGAGAAGTGGCGATACACCGGCGCTTGTGGAGAACGTTAAGAAAATCTTCCCCTTCTAGTCATTGTCTAAATTTCATTTGTATGCAAAAAGTGCCGCACGTTTTAAGTAAATATTAAAACAGCTCCCATTTTTTATGTTCTCAGGTCCTGTAAACAGAAGTGGATTTTGATCGAGAGCCACTATGAACGTACATAAGAGCATGATTCCGTGTGCCATCATTGTCATCGCCTGCACACTGCCCATAGCGAATGCGGATCTACCAGAGAGAAAGCCTTACTTGACCCCGTTTCAGGACGCCTGGAAGGTAACTCATTCGTGCCTGATGACAAGCTTTCTTTGTTGTATGTATACAAGTTTGCTGTACAAATTATTGCTTGCTGACGTACACGCCAGATAAATTTCTGATGAACTTGCTCTTTGGTGAATGCGACCCATGAAAAAGCTATATTCATGCGTCTAACATTTAGTGAAAACCAAGTCCACCGGCTTTTGTGTACTGTGGGTGAGGCAGGAAAACGTAAACACATAAGACACAAGTTGTTAGCGACGTCAATTTCTCGCAGCTGGAAAGAAAATGTGGCTTTAGGAAGTACTTCTATCCTGGTTAATATAAAATAGTCACTCAGATGTTGTAGAGCTGCAATCGGCCATCTTCATGAGGAGTTTTTAGAGCTCCCAGATAGTTGCTCAACTGTAGCCTAATTTTTGACAAAACATTCTACGGTTTTGTTGAGAAAATCCGCGGTCGGAAAAAAAGGTAACCAAAATGTTGGCCGGAGCTTATGGAACAAAACTAACGTAATAGATATAAGAATTCAATGAGTAAACTTTAGTCTGTGTTGGAAGCGAACCCAGAGGCTCCAGGATCATGGTTCAAATCTCACTCATCGCAAAAGTTGACCACTTTATCTCAGCTCAGTGACCTTTTTCAGATAAGTTTTTCTGGTACAAGTTTTCATTATAAACAAGTTTTGATTCTCTCCCACAGTCTTTCACTTTGTGCACCAACCCTTTCGGCCAATGTTTCTGTATAGACGCGGAATAGTTGCCCAACATAGGAACTTGCCCTCTCGCATTAGTAACTCCCACATGGTTCATGCACAGTCGCTACAATCTACTGAACGCTCAATTTGTTCCGTTCCTAGATGCCCAAATACACAAAACCTGCAACAGAGACCTTTTTCATGTTTTTTTACACTGGTGTTCCCTCATCTCAACTTTTAAATATGGGCGCTATTTAATAATGTTTTTGCAAATGTCATGGTAGCGGTATTCTACTCTTGCCCTGCTCAATCCCAAACTGTTTTAGGCCTTCCTTCAACACTGGACGTATGTCATCTACCAGCGCTCGTTTGAGCACGATCCCGTCTACGACTTGACTGGCCGCTGCGTCCACGGACGAGTGGAGGAGTGGGACCACGAGAGACAAATAGCAACTACCAAAATGCGTTACTGGGATAACTCTCAAGAAAAATTGTGAGTAACGCATGTTTGTTCCGCACGTTTAAACCATGCGCCTTACCCAGTGTCAACTTAAGTTGTCCAAATAAAGAAGCTGGCACTTACACTCTACCTCGGCTAACCTTGGCTACGGGCCAGAACATGCAAAACTTGCAGAAACTTGCAGGACGTGCGAAATCACAGTGCTCTTGAAACTGAAATAGTATGGGATCACGACGCTTGAAGGCTTCGCATCTGGGCCCCCTCCGCGTGACTGACACCATTTTGAGTGGTATTTGAAAGTGCCCTAAAGGAGGTGCGGAAAAAGTCTTCAGGGCCGGGTTTTTAAAGCGATAGCCGTGCACGGACCGTTTGCTAAAATCTCACGTGGGCGTCTCGTGTTCTGAATGTAGTACTGTTAAATAATTCCATTGCCTGAGACGTGAATATGTCTGCCCATAAATCTCATCCGATTGGTTACAACGTGGACAGGCCCACGAACACATTTCATATGCCCCGTCACAATGGCTCATTTGCTAAGGCGTTTTGCTTCTCAGCCCAAGGACGCGGGTTCAATAGCGGCCGCAATGGCCTCTTTCAAGATGGAGGGCAACAGGGAAAACTCCCATCGAGATTTCGGCGCACGTTAGTGATCCTCAGTTGGTCCATATAAATCTGGATCCATATACCACGGCGCCCCACATAGACCAGTTGTAGCTTTGGTGCATTAAAACACGCTCACCAATTCTCATAGACTCTCTCAGGGGACGGCAAAATGTTGAAGCACGCTGCCGTCAGAAGATACCTGCCCATTCAGTAGTTCCCACTGGCTGCTACCTCAGCATACCCATCCAAAGTTATCGCATTCCGACTCGACCGGATTCTCCAGTGACGACGACACCTACCGTTGAATCACAGTGAAGATTATGTATGTACAAGCACTCAGAGGATGGAATTCGAATGTAACATGAAAATAAAAGCCGCGCATAAAACGAGGACACAAAAGTAGACGACGAGACCACAGGGCGCAGAGTAGCAACTGATTTTTTAGTTGAGTAAAAAACACAATATGAACGAAAATGTGTTCTACGCATGTGCGATAATCTAGGGCACGGAACAAATTTAAACAACCAAGAAACAACCATAAACACAGCCAAAAAACCAAGCGCAACACGCGTAGCAAGGAAGTTGACACTAGGCATGCGCAATCGCTTTCTATATACACAAATGAAAACAAGCCGACGACCGAGGCAGTCCAAGGGCACTAAAAATCACCCCAGGAGTCCTGTCAAGGTACGCGATGTCGGTGCTCTATAGAGACACAGACGGTGAACTGGCGCACTCTTTGCCTTTTTTGAGGATCGCGTACGCTTCAAAAATCTCCCTCGTGCACACATCCTTGTATCGCCTTATAACTTCGCATTCTTCGAAGCGTGGCTCACAGCCCACGCAGTCTTTGCAGTGGAATGCCAAGTTGCTGCCGGAAAAGAGGAGAGGCTTTTCGCGTGTTCCCCGTAACACAAACGTTTAAAACGCATCCATGGACTTTTAATTCTTTCTCTGTTTTGGTGAGTAGGTATTTTAGGAGCAGAGTGCCTGTGATAGACTCAGCATGCCGGAGGTCCAATTCTTACAACAAACGTTTCTATTAAAGCTGATCCCGAAACCACTTTTGAACAAATAGCTTTTCTCTGAGAACGTTTCACTGCGTTTAACTGCGAGCTGGTTCCTTAATAATCTACCTACACAGGCGTGTTGCCAACCAAATTTGGATTATTCAGGGCAAAGCCCATTAGGGGCTGAAGCTGTTGGCGTCTCCTGTCGCCGTCATCGTCGAAATCGTCGTCCTAATAGTCGCCTCACGTAGTCATGGTACCAAAGCACCGGGAAACTCGTTTGCGACTCGCGCTGGACGTAACACGTACTAAAAAAAACGCCGAGACACTCGTTTACGCCTCGCACTACGGAGCTTCGTGCTACAAAGACAAGATACTTTTACAGCAAAGCTGTATGTCTCTACCCCCAACGGTATTATCTCCGTTGGCAAAACGCCAAGGTGCCAAGAATACACTTTTACACTGCATGTTTCGCTCCTCCTCAGGTTTCACGTTAGTGGAGGTGCCCGGGATTTTTCACTACGTTTGCAACAAAATGTGATGCACCCGCAGTAAGACAAATTTTTCATATCAAATCTAAGACAGAGAGTTATTGCTTTAGACACACTTTGGCTGGGTTCCATCAAAGATTGGTGAAAGATTGGTGATTGATTGTAGGGTTTAACGCGCCGACGCAACGCAGGCGATGAGGCGCGCCGTAGTGCAGGGCTCCGGATTAATTTTGACCACCTGAGATTCTTGCTCCTAAATCTGCTACACTCGGGCGTATTTGCTTTTCGCCTCCATCGGACAACGGTTTCATCAAAGAGAATCTGTCGTATACCTCAGTGGGGCGCCTGATTGGGCTCCCGGGCGTTCGGGCCAGTGGACGTAATGGCGACATTGCACGCCAAAAGTTGCAGCCGGGCTTAGAAGTGCCTTAGCTGCGCAGCCGCTGAGTTTGTCACCGGGCTCCAGTGAGTGCTCCAGATCTTTGGTCGTACATAGTCTTAATGTGGACCTGTCAGGTCCAGTAGGGATCAGTGTGAACGCGTAAACACTAGGCCATGTTTGCCATACCATGCGAGGACTGGACGAGAACCGGCGTGTTCAGCATGTTGTGGCCAAAATGCCATGCTAGGACCGACTATGTAAAGTTTCAATCTAGGTAAGGCAAGATGATGCCGGCGTGTTTCGCAGGCCAGAAGTCTGGAGGATTTACAGCAACGCAAGGAGCTAATTTCTCTCCTCAAGTCAAAAGGGGCAATACGCAGTTCTTAACAACAACATCCAAACTACACAACAACCTCTCAAAGCTTTGTTCGAATCATCAAGCTGCAGTCGCACTGGTTCGTATGCTTGCCTCGTACACCATTGATAAAGGCAGTTAGTCTTGATACTGACAACTAAGCAGGAAAATAAAAACACCAGCACAATGCATGAATGCACCGATCTTTAAAAATTTTCATTTAAGGTGCAAGCGGCAAGAGGAATATTGACACTGTTCATTTCACAACGACTGAACGAATCAATTCAGAATTTATATTTCTGGTGTTTTAGTGTCGCACCTTGGTTATGGCAACGGCGCTAGTGGAAAGCTACGCAATAATTAGGGCCAGCTACGAGTAGTGAAGAAGAAAGTTTGTTCTGTATAGAAATAGAAAGTAAGGTAATGTTGTGACTTTCGTACACGGTGTTGGGGCCTCTTGTAGAGCACCAGCGTAGTACTTTCTTCGCCCTGATTCCGCTTGGTCACGTGGGATTTTGGTTATGATGAAAAACTCAGTGCCGGGTATCTCGCAAGCGTTTGGTAAATTAGATGCAGCTCTCGCTCTAGACTTTCTTGCTCGCGGAGTACGGAATGCTTGTGGATTCATTATATATTTTATACCAGCTCTACATTGCCGCTCTTTTCTCCTTTTTCAGTCTCAACAGAACTGTGTACATGACACCTGACATTACTGAGGGCTACACGGTGCCCAATGTTTTGGTAGCATCACTGGGAAAAGGTAAACCACCAGTGGGGGCAAAGGTTTATCCATGGTGGCTTTGGTAACACACGGGTTGAAAGTTAGAATGTTAGATGTGAACCATTGCTTATTTTCACATTTATATTTGAAGTAAGTCTTCCGGTGCAGCCTTTTTTCGGGGTAGGTTTCATACCAAAAACAAATAAACCACCAGTGTATCAGGGGCTTTTAAATAACTTCCGGACCACTGTGAACTCCTTGCTATCGCTTGCCGTATTGCTGGCGGGTAACTTAGGTTATTTCCATGACCGAGTAGCCAAACAGCGCGCTAAACAGGAGGGCCTGGAGGAACGACGTAGCCTTCTCTCCTACAAAATATTTTAGAATAATGTTGGTTTTAATTGGCATACTTCTGCCAGTCAGTCCATCCGTCCTTTCAGTGGAAAGAAAATTTCCTCTACTAACTACTCTGAAATAAATATAATGCTGATCTTGTTGAACTGCGACCCACCATTTGCACGTATTTTCTTAGATAAATTGCCATCGACCGTCTGCCACTCTGTCTGGTCACCCATCCAACGTTGTGGATTAAAACCCGCCACAGTGAACCGCAACCTTTCTAGCTCATCTCGCATGCAAATGAATCAATTTAATTAGAATAGGGAGGTCGAACGACTTGTGCGGGATAAAGCACATTTTACTGCATACTTTTTTTCGTTTGATAGGTTGGTTGGTTGGTTTGTTGAATTTTATTTGAGCCCATAGAGAGTCACCATCAAGGCGGGCGATGAGGCGGTCCCCTATTCTCGGGGCCCGTATGCTTCCAGCACCTCCAGGCCCCGAGCCACGAGGGCTATGTGGGTCGGCACGGTAGGGCTGGACCGCAAGATCTCCCATCGCTCTTTGGGTGAAGGGTTGGGTGAGGTAAGGGAGGTGGGTGGGGATGGGGGTGGAATCTGTGGGATGGGGGTTTTGAGGGACGTGCACTCTGCAATGACGTGACGCAGATTGCCTTTTTCTTGTTTGCAGAATGGGCATGTATCATCATACCGATTTGGAAACATTTTATGTAGCATTGTTGGATGTAGTAATGACCCTGCCTGCATTATTCGTAGTATTGTTTGTTCTTTTCGTGTTAGTGAACAGTGAGTCTCTGGTAGTGTACACCGATCCTCTCTCTACATCTGTGTGATGTCTGTGTAGCTCGTGACCGCGATCGGGTCGTCCTCCCCTCCACTTGACTCCTCGTGTGCCCGGCGTGTCATCTCTCGGGCGTGGTAGTCAGCGATGGTGTTGCCAACTAGTGAGGAGTGAGCCGGGGTCCACACGAGCTCGACGGCTTGTCCCGGTGGCTCTTTCTTGTTTACGATTGCTAGTGCCGAGGAGGAGATGGAGCCCCTTCGGTAGCTGCTATATGTCTTCTTGCTATCCGTCACCACAACCTCGACGCCGGGTTGAACGAGCGCCAAGGCTATGGCCACTTCTTCCGCAGTCGTGGATTCCCTGGTCCTCGTCGAAGCCGAGACGACCAGTCGGTCTCTTGTTGTCACAACCGCTGCCGCCCGGTCGCTGCCCTTCTGGAGGGAAGCGTCTGCGTAGACGACGCGGGAGTTTCCCCCCGATCTTCGCGCTAGAGCTGTTGTCCTGGCTTTTCGTCTGTCGTCGTCTACTCCTGGTGTCATGTTTCTGGGCAGATGCTTCGATGTGAGCGCTTCCAGCCATTTTTCTAGCAGTTTACTTGTCTTTAGTGAGGGTTCAAGTGTCCACCCCAACTTCTGGAGTACCTGTCTTCCGTGCTCGGTCTGACTAAGCCGTACTCTCTGACTAGAAAGGTGGGCCTCCACAAGTTCGTCGACGGTGTTGTCGACCCCCATCTGATACAAGCACTTTGTTGATGAGTATATGGGGAGTCCAAGAGCCTGTTTCATTGCCTTTCATATTAGTACGTTTAGTGCCTCTCGCTGTGTCCTCGTCATCTGCAGGTACGGTGCTGAATAGGTAATCCGCGAGATGACTAAGTCCCGTACTAGACGGATGGCGTCGTCTTCCTTGATGCCACGGTTGCGGTTGGCTACTCTCCGGAGCATACCCAGCACTTGCTCGGTCGTTGTTCGGACCTTAGCGATCGCTGCGTCTGCTTTCCCGTCGTTGCGTAGCATCATACCAGTATACGACACCGTTGGGTTGGCTTGACTTCAACTCCATCGATTTGGACAGTGATACTGCATCTTGTCTTGTTGACACCCGGTGGGAGGAGCATGAGCTCGGACTTCTGGCTGTTTGTTGTAGTGTTTCCTCCATCCACCCTTCAGATCCGGCTCTTCTTGTCCATACCGTAATGTCATCTGCGTAGAAGGCGTTGTCTATTCCTTCGATCTGATCTAATTGCCCTGGTAGGGGTAAGAGGGCCAGGTTGAAAAGCAAGGGTGAAATCACATACCCTTGAGGCGTGCCTCTTTCCCCGAGTGTTATGGGGTCTGATTTCGTCCCGCCGATGGCTATTGTCGCAGTCCTGTCCGTGAGGAAGTCTTGAATGTACTTGAATGTTCTGCGCCCGCACCCCGTCTTGTTGAGGTTTCGCAACACGCTGGCGTGCGTCACGTTGTCGAACGCTCCTTTGAGGTGTAAGGCTAGGATGGCTCTTGGTCCGTTCTTCGTGGCTTGCTTGACTACCAACTCGTGGAGCTGCACCATAACGTCCTGCATTCCAATTTTTTTTCGGAAGCCAAACATTGTAGCTGGAATTTGTCCTGTATCTTCCAGGTATCCCTGTAACCTCCATAGATAGCATAACCCACTTTATTTTGGCTAACCCACAAATTCACGCACATGCGCTGGGATCGACAAGTAGAAATTGCTAAGAGTGCCCTAAATATGTACGTTTAAGATTGGGGCCCGCATTATTACTGGAAGCAATGTCTTTTTCAACAATCTCCTGCCCAGTTGTACTGACGTAACAGGAAGTATATTTCGGCAAGTCTCCCTGACAGATTTGTCACACAAGCGTGCCATTCGTGGTAGTTCAGTTGACTCTGGCAGACCATATCTCATACCAAATCTACCACTTTCCCTGAAGTAATACAATCGTAGTATACGCCTGCGCAGCCCACTCTATTGTCCTGTATCGCTTTTTCCTTGCAGAGGAAAAACTCCTATCAGTACACTATCCTATCGCCGTATCGGAGTACATGAACTGTGACATATTGCGTGTGCCGCATCGATCTAACGGTGAGTGTGTGCGCCATCGAGCAGCGAAACTCTCACCGAACGCTTCTCAACTACGTATTCCTGGCTCAGTAAATAATGGAAATGAAATTGCGCTAAAAATGACAAGGACAAACAGAATGAAGGCACACCACACAGCGCACACAGCGCAGACTGTGTGGTGTTTTCTGTTTCTGTTGGTCGTGTCCTTTTTAGCGCAATTTTATTTCCGTCATATGAGACCAACTAGCCCGTCAGGTTGCTCTGATCAACCTTATTTCAGTAAATAAGCTGCTAGTTTAGCCGATTACCAGATGAGCTGCGTTTGCTGTACTTGCAGTATTTCAAGCCTAGTTAAAGGCATAAGTGCTCTACCGCGAGACGTGGTTCAAGTTTAGCTGCTGTGAATCTGAACGCTACTGCCACTAAAACCCGACACGGGTACATAAAGTATCACCGAGCCATATGTTCCAACAAAATGCAGCGACTGGACAATATCATGTTGCCTGCATCCTCAACGTTTTTAGAAGCTCGCCTAAGACACGGGTATTCAAATCAGGTAATTTCTTCGGAAAATTAACTACTGCTTTTCCTTGCGTAGTTAACAGAAATAACTACAAAGGTGCCCGGACATTTACCACTTCAGCCAAAGCTTCTGGCACAGTACAAGTCTCAAAACATAAAATTTATGTCGCTAACGTGGCCCTGTTGAATAAAGCTTCTCATCTATATGACAAAAAGCAAACTGTGATTGATCCTTGGCTAACAGAGTTACTACGAGAACATTTGTGCTTCGGCAAGCTTATGAAGGAGAACTCGGTGCCAAAACTTCGTTATGTTTTCGTCTGGCCAACACAGTTAGAGCGACGAAATATGGCTACGAAAGCGAATTCTTTATTTTTAAACAGCACACAAACGTACATTGGCCCAACTGTGTCAGCCTTCCCGCTAGTTCGAGAGAGAGAGAGAGATAAAAAATCTTATTGACACCACTGGCCTAGGGGGCCGCCACCACCGCTTGTCCTCGGGTGACCATTGAACGCTCGGCGTCTTCATCCGAGCGACCCAGGGCCACCGCCGAATGGTCAGGGGAGGTTATGGCGGTGTGGGGGTCAGAGGGGCAGGCCCACATGTGGCGTTGCACTGTGGATTCAGCGCCACAATGTGGGCAGAGGCGAGAGGGGTAGGTGGGTGGGTAAATGTGAGAAAGGAGGGCTCGGTTGCGGAGCGATTCAGTTTGAAGGAGGCGCCACAGCTGCTCTCCCGAGGGGGATAGGGATGAGCGACAAGTGCGTAAAATGTAGCACGTCGAAGGGTTGGACCTGGTTCTTAGAATTGTGTGTCGGGGAAAAAAAGGGCAACTCGCCTTCGATCATCGTTGTGGTCTCACTGCCACCAATGGAAGATACGTTACATCCACTCGACACCAAGGCTTTACTTCTCCTTTCCCAACGCGAATAACTCTTATACCTTTAAGCAGCATCTCTGCGGTCATATATTTTGCATACTGAGCTTGCATTTCATGTCCGTTTTGTGTTTTACCCAAATTCAGGCAGCAGAAATATTTCAAATAAACCACCCGATTCAATTATGAATTATGAGCGATGTGGTATGCATGTTTCCAAACCTGCAAAGAGGACTGACATAAGCTTTCGTTTGACTTTCCGCACTGGTTAAGAGCGCGTCCATGTGGATGCCTTGGCAACAAGAAGCAATCATTTTTAAATAAATTACAAAGAAGCAACGCAACTCCAACAAGCTTTTTGGCGGCTAGGTTTTGTTTCCGATTTGACACATTTACATGATCAACTGTTTGGCTACTTCAAAATTTAGATTCGAAGCTTCTCTTTTTATTTTTCATTTGGCACTACAATTACTTCACGGAAGGATAACCTTTCGAGTGCGGTTCCAGTGCGCATTTCTAAACAACGTTAGCGAAGCCTCGCAGTGCTGATCTTGCGCACTATACTTGTTTTGACATGTTTCTATATTTGGACTGTGAAAACATTTCAGTGCGTATTGACGCGTCCGTATTTGTTATGGTTATAAATTCTCAGCATAATAAAGGTGGAAATTGACAGAGCCGCTGAAAATACGATAACACTTTTAGCCGTCGATGTCGGCGGTTGACTTAGTCAAAGGGCTAAATTGTTTAGGTGTTGTGAAGTTTAAAGCATGTTTTAAAAATCTGTTAGGATCACCAATAATGATAATAAAGCTGCCAAGTAAGGTGCAAATGAGCGTGTTTTCTGCAACTCAGAAATCATATTCAGCGCCTCAAAGGCTAGACTACAGGCGGATGAAAAATTCTGGGCGGTACTGATCACGAAATTTTCCTACCGCGCTTAAAACGCAAAAATACATAAGGGCTTTGCCGTTCCATGGTTGAGCTGATTAGGATTTAGGATTTGCAGCGACAAGTACTTGTTACCTGACTCCTGTTGGTATCATTTACATCTTAGTCACTACAGCATCATAAACTTGACACAGTGGTCGTAGAAAAAAAGTTAACGTTTCAGTGGACTTTATGTCCACATCGTTCACCTTAGTGCGAAATATTTAGAAGTACATCTGCTTTTTTGTATCCCCATACAGGTTGCGAGATGTGGATTATCCTGGAAAAAATTCACGAAGTGAGCAGCATTTGCTTCTTTATATACGACCTGATATGCGGTCCCACGAAGATTCGCGCGTATGAGGAAGAATTCTGCGCTAAGAAGATGGCTAAATGAGGGCGAAGAATACGTTACATCTTCTTTACACAATTTATTCGCTTAATAAAGCAATGAATCGCAAGACGTACGTCTGAGGAAGCGTCCAAAATGATCCGCCAATGTTGGGAACTACCGGCACTACCGGTGCCGCGACTAGCCGCACGCGTGAATGCTTCGATGCACGTGCAGCGAATCATGTTCATTATTTAGTGAGGTTCTCCGCACACTCACTGTATTTATTCCACTGTTGCTCTATATTTTGACGCCCATCGACTGATTTTAGATACGTGCGGAGAAAGGCTACAAAGGAGGAGCTGGAGTAAACTTTATTGAGTCGACAAAACTAAAGTAAACTAAAGGTGGTGGCCTCTCCTTTGTTCAGAAAGCCGCGAGCGACCGCTTGTGCTGTATCCGGGGGGATAAGAGGTTTCTGAATCTCTAGGTGGGTGCTGGACAGCGCGTACTTCCACTATTTCGACGTGGGAAAAGAAAAGAAAATTAACTTGAACCAAAAATAAGTTGCCCTATTATACTATACACTGCATTTTGTATGTTCAGTGAAGTGATGTCAGAACAATTAGCAATAAATATTTCGCCATTTCGCCGCTGGTGGCGCTGGATACGAGTGCCTAGAGACGGTAGAACAGGCCAAAAAAGTTTCGGAACCATGTGCGGGCATTGGGGAAACGCACGAATCATACAGAAGGTGGTACTATAGAAACCCAAGCGGCGCAGATGCTTAAGGGAGAGCAGGCACTCGCATACCTTCATAAAATTACCACTGAGAAGTTCTCTAGGGTTGATAGAGCAGCATCGCAGCGCCACAGCGACGTCACGACTGGGAGACCGAAAGGTATGGAGATAGGAGGGGACAAGCTCAAGGGGGGAAAAGCCGAGGGAAAGGTCCCCAAAAATACCGCACTAGGCACGGATGGGATATCGATGGAGTTGATCATCCAGTAAGGACTAAAGAGCAAGGGGAGGCCATCAGCACAGGGATTAAGAAGACCATACCGGACACGTGGCATACTAGCAGGATGAGCTTAATCCATAAGAGCAAAGGAGACAAGATAAAACTGAGCTATTATCGGCCAGTCACCGTCACGTCCGTGCTATATAGGTTGGCAATGCAGGCAGTGAAATTTGAACTAGCGCAGTGGGCAGAAGAGAATACAGTACTAGGGTTACTTAAAAATGAGTTTCAAAAGGACAGAAGACTAGATGACAACCTATTTGTAGTAAACCAATGCATAGAGGTGGCGAAGATGCAAAATAGACATTTGTGGTTAGCCATTCTATGCATTAAAGCGGCGTATTACAATGTAGACAGGGAGCAGCTATGGAAGATCCCGGAGGACGAGGGATTGGGAGAGAGTTTATTAACTTACTCAAGAAACTATACTGGGAAAACCAGCTGAAAATAGTGTAGGAGAGGGTAGCATACAATAAGCCGGTGTACACCTACAAGGGTTTGAAACAAGGATGTACTCTTTCTCCGCTGCTGTTCATGATGTACATGGCTGGTTTAGAAAGGAAGCTAGAGGTCAGTAGGCTGAGATTCGATTTATCATACATTGGAAATGGACGGGTGGTGGAACGGCGAATCCTAGGATTAATGTATGCAGACGACATATTGTTGAGGGCGGATGACCGGATAGGTATGCAGGGCCTGATGGATATATGCGGAGAGCAGGCGACACACCATGGGATATCCTTAAGCTTACAAAAATCAGAGATCGTGGTATTCAACGATGACATGTAGCATAAATAGGTAGCCGTTCAAGAAGTATAAATATCAGTTCAACAAGTATAATTTAAAATGAGTATAAATATTTAGGAGTATGGCTTAACGACGGCGCAGATTACACGCATGCGCATGACGCCCAGCTTAAAATAAAAGGAAGACAGAACGCGGCTATAATAAAACATAGAGCCCTGTGGGGCTACAACAAATACGAGGTGGTAAGGGGAGTCTGGAACGGGGTCATGGTAACAGGATTGACTTTCGCAAATGCGGTTATATGCCTGAAGTCAGAGACCCAAGCGGGCTTGGAGGTAAATCAGAGGGCGGTAGGGAGGCTGGCCCTAGAGGCCCATAGCCAAACTACGAATGAAGCGGTAGAGGGGGATATGGGCTGGTCGTCCTTAGAGGAAAGGGAGGCGCAGAGCAAGATCAAATTTGTAGATAGACTACGTGACATGGAGGGAAAAAAAGGGCCGCGAGAGTGTTTCGGTACCTGTATATCAGGAGTATTGATACGCGGTGCAGACAAAGGACCAGACAGCTGACGAAGCGGTACGGAAATTCGGTAAGCGAAGGTGGGCTGTACACAGCAGTTATAAATCAGGTAAAAGCAGCAGAGAAGACGAATCGGGTAGAAAGAATCGAAAGGAAAAAGATACTGCAAACTTATAGAACAGACAGACTAGCAATCAGGAAGGAAGGTTTCTATGGCAATACGCGAGGCAGTGCGTTGCCTCTTTGAAGCACGGGCAGGGTGTCTGAGAACACGAAATAACACGGCTACTTAAGGCAACATGACGAAACTTGTGTATGCTTGTGTATGACGAAACTTGTCTAGTATTTCAGGGAGCAAGGTGTGGTAATATCGCTCGAACAAACGCCCTAAATGCGGGGAAAGACAATTTTTAGAAGCAAAATAGCGGAGTACAATCACTCTGGTTTGTAGATTCATGACGCTACTACTAGAACTAAGGCGACCTGGCTCATCCCACCTCCAGCCTTGAGTTACCGTATATGATCCCTACAGGCGCATATAAAGTAACTCTACTTTTACCTAGCCTGTAGGCTTCAAGGTAAAGAGAGGAGCATACAGCTCTCTTCCAATGACAATATTGCCCGCGCATAATTAGAAGCAGGGCAAGTTTAGCACTAAGCGCTTTTGAATAGCGCTAGAAATTTAGGGAAAAGCCAAACAGCTACGCCTAGAGAACCATACCAGTTTTAGGAGCGTACTCACACAGGGGGAAACTGATGCTGCAGTGCAGTCTCAGACAGGAGACGTGATAGGGCTAAACTAAATTTCTTGTTTGCTGAAAGAAATCGAGAAGTATCCGAGTACTTTAGTACACACAAACATGTTACCGTTCTTAGAACAGCCACGTAAGCACTATACAAAACTCTGAATATGGGTGCAAGTAGTTCTCAGTGTAACTGCTTCTTTATGCAGCATACCAGATCTGTTCTAAGATGCAACGATTGCCTCATAATGCCAGAGGCATTTATATTTGCGCGCAAACTTAATTACGTTCGTTTAAATTACGTTCGTTTAAGATCTCATGAGATCTTGTCAGTCGAACGACCGGCTTTACAGATAGAAACCCGCCCATGCCCGCCAACTCCACGTGCGGAATTTTTTAAACAGTCAACCTGTTTAGCAAATCGTAATTTTTCGTGTTTTCAGTTAAAAATACCAAGAAAGGAGCCGAGCGCCTTCACGGGACCGCAGCCCTCGCGGCCACCATTCGGCATTCATAAAACAAAGAAAATCCGCAGCGCTCGTGTGTGCATGGCTTTGGACGACTGCCCAGCGTCCACGGGAAACGTTTGCAAGAGAAGCTGAAAACTCCAGCGCTCCCCGTAATCATGGCATAGCGTGCGCCCATCCAAAGCGATGTCCGTGCTGTGAAGAAGCATGACCTGTAAAGCAGGACGCAGTGCCCGCAACCTAGCCTTGCGTGGTATGCCGGCAATTGGATCAGCACCTTTTTACCGCTATGCGCGGGAATTCACCATGATGAGGCTTGTGACACTTGCAGGACGAAAGATGTCCCTCCTAGTGCACGATCGTAATTGCGATGAGGTCAATTAGCTGAATGTATCTCTGACGGAAACGATGAACATGGAAAAAGTAAACAGAAACTGTCGTAATAACTTTAAAGAATGACGCTCAGCCAACCGAATCTCCCTGTAATCCAGCGCTCCCAGCCTCCCTCCCACTATTCTCGACTACAAACCTGCGCACGCATAAACTTCCACCCGGTCGTGTGCGCGTGCTTAGAAGTGACAGACGCCGTCGAAAATATCCCATGAAAGCCCTCTGAAGAAGTGATCTTGGCTCACGCCGGCGTTCCAAGCAGGTAATTTGCTGTTCATCCCGGGAGGCATTTGTCGCTATTCGAGGACCTGAACTTGAGGCGGTAATGGTGGTGCCAGCAGGTTTCCGTTGTTTTTGCACGCATTCGCGCTTGTGTTCGGGCCAACGCTTCGATTCTTGCTCTTCTTCCTGCAATAACTATCCGTCCCATTACAATCTGTAACCTGGAAGCCCTTGAGCTCTACTCTCGGTTACAAACATGTGGCTGTCCGTTTTCCTTCCCCCTCGTATGCATCTTACTGTGTGCGCAAGATGCCTGTGTAACACATCAACCCACACTAGAACCACTCTTTTGAGGAGGACAGCCGACTAGCCGCATTGAGCCATCTAATTTCGACATCTAAATATCCCACCAACGCAACCGCAATTTCCATCGGTAGCGGCATAAAGCCTAGCTGTGCGTGCCCGCCCCCTTTTTCTACCCGCAAACCGCAACGCATAAACAGGCAACTGGCGATGGCGCACACTTTGGCGTTGAAGACGCCGGCACAAATGTCGCTCGGAAGGCCTTCCAAACTGAAAAAGAAATATGGGCTCAAGCTGGCGTTCCAGCTGCAGCAGTTTCTCTTCTACCGGGAGGGATTTGCAGCTACTTGGCTAAGTGAATTTGAGTGAAAACGACGAGGCGGGTTTCGGTCGTTTTAGGGGGCAGCCCCTTGGCAGATGTGTCAGCGAAGGAGAGGAGGAGCCACGGAGCGGCGCCGAGTAAATCGATGACACCGGAATGAAAACTAGGGGGTTAGACATATACTGCTTTGCAGTAAAAAAAAAATGAAGGAAGCTCGCACATATCGCAACAATGATGGAGTAAAGACCGTTCCGGCATCGAAGAAGAAACAAATCGGCTGCAATCATGGACCTAACCGAACCGTAGTGATGGTTGTGCAGGTTGCGTGCAGCTTCGCCACCTTGAAGTCTTACGTGTTAGTGGAGAGTTTTAGCTGACCGTTTTTGACGCTCCGCTGTGCTCCCGATGGCCCGCTCAGCACAACCACAGCGTCAGCAGCAAAAAGGCTTTTAGCTAAGCGATAACTGTATCTCCCTCGACGGAGAATGATTCGCGTGACTGGCCGTTTTGCGTGCGCGTGTAAACCAAAATAGGAAACATAGAAATTTGTATTTGGTCGCCCGAACAAAGAAAAACACCGTGTTTCTTGGCCTCATTTAACCTTTTTGTATGATGTAATTGCTGACATGGTATAATTTTTTGAAATAACAAAAGCGAAGCCGATAAACTTTGGAATAGCCAAGCCAAGGCTGTCTTTCTCGGTGCTGCATGGGAGCAGCCCCGCACTTCGGTCGACGTTTTTCGCTTCCGTTCCAAAGCTCGTAGAGGTGTGTGACACCTTTGCCTATTCGGAAGCGCTTTTGCGATTTCGTCGCTCGTGTTTCAACTGAAGAAACGGAGTTCGCCGTAGCGCGCTCGCATCGCGGGTGCAGCCATGTTAAAATTCTGCACGGTACCGTAAGCTTCCGCGACGGTCCGATAAGAGGCCCCGGTTAGCGGAGCGGGGCCCCGGTCCGGTATCGCCGGTAGCGCGCTAGCGCGCCACGCATGCGCAATGGTAAACCCGCTTGCTATCAGAGCGTTAAGGATCGTCAGAAACGGTCAGCTAAAACTCTCTAATGTAAGATTCTTTCATTTTTTTGCTTGTTTGGTACTGTAGTTCTTTCCGACGTCACCGCACCGGACGGCACTCATTTTGATCCACGTTTGTCAAGCGTCATGTCGTTCGCTTTTTTTAAAGGCAACAGTTTTTCTTGGGCTCCTTAAACGCAGAAATTCGCCGACTGTCTGTATGACTGTCCGTCTATCTGTGTGTTT
Organism: Haemaphysalis longicornis; assembly: GCA_013339765.2. Taxonomy (NCBI): domain Eukaryota; kingdom Metazoa; phylum Arthropoda; class Arachnida; order Ixodida; family Ixodidae; genus Haemaphysalis; species Haemaphysalis longicornis. The sequence goes on along the minus strand of CM023450.1, from coordinate 154,723,503 downwards.
GTGACGCGGTGCAGCCACCCGGTCAAAGTGAAGCGAATGCTGCGCGATAGTGTTATATACTCAAAGCCATATCTATAAAACGTCGAAATCCGGTGTCAGTCTTCATACTTGTCAACATTGTATTACAAGAACGAGACATTGCGCAAATATAAGGCGGCAAACCCATACGTAAGTGATATTTGCAGTGTTACTTTATTCAAAAATTCATGGATGCTTGCTTTGTGCGATAACAAACGAAATACTACATCCACCGCAGAAAACCGTCTCCTGCTGTGGCCAGCGCTACCTTCTGGCGACATTTAAGAAATCAAACAGCAATAGCAACAAAAGGTTCCACTAGGTGGTATCCCCGTTCTGCTTAGAATGCTCCTGGAGTAGGGCAACGTGGTTCTATAAACGCTGTAGTAAGGTGCCTCGAATCGCGCGCGTCTCCGCCGTACAGGGGCGCTCACAACGAAACACCCAACTTGGCGCAGTGGGACGCGGTTAATTTACATTTACCTGAACAAACCTCTAGAGTGTTATCCTGGAAGGAACGAGACGGGAGAGGAACATCATAAGAGGTGAGCGGGAAAGATAATGGAGGCCGTTACTTGGCAGGGGCGCCAGTCGACTGGATCGTCTTGCAAATGTCGCCTTGCGGCGACATTTGCAACGAAAGCAGCAGATATGCGGCCATTTCCTTGCTTACATTTGATTTTTTCAAAGTCAGGTGCACTTACTATTTGCCGAATCAACTGTGGAATGTACACAGGGTGCATGTGTCAGACTTGGGCTCGACGGTGTAGTTTAATTATTAACTTTTAATGGCGAAAACGTTACCTGCCTTGGTTGGCGACAACACGCAACGGTCCGGCGTCCACGGAATTCGGAAGAGGATGTTGTGCGCAAAGACCGTCCGCAACAGCTAACAAATCCCTGAAGTGCTCCAAAGCGCCACGCGCATTTTAGAGCGGTGCATGCCCAACAAAAAAATAAAACATACAAATTTGCCCCCATCTCCCCGCGAGGGAACCCTGGTGTGATGCGGCGCATGCATACGCGAAATGAGAGAGTACACGTGTTTTAGCGACCACCACTTAGCTCTTTATTACATTTAAGAATGATAACTTTATGCTCAGTAAAGTGCGCAGTGAGCGGTTGCCGCAGCAGTGGTCGAACCTTGGTTTCATCGTCGATGTTCCAGAAGAACGAGAGCGAGCGCTGACTGAACCGCCGCGGAGCGATACCCGCTTTATGTTCACAGCGCTTGAAAGAGAGGAGACCACGGGAGAGAGTCCCGCATGCGCGCACATGCGCACCGGAGCAGCTGTTAACGCAGCGTTAACGCAGCGAAGCGCGCGCCAGCTGTCGTTATGCTAATGCGCCGGAGTGAGAGTGTTGCGCACAGCTGTGGGAGAGACGAACGGAGGGGAGTCGCGCATGCGCAGGTGGCGTGCGGACGGACGCCGACGACGCTGGAGGGACATGCCTCAGAGCAAGAGATGCGCCGCATCTAAAAACATCCAGCACACATTTCATCCATGCCATATGATCAGAAAAAATAAACACGAAGAAGCACTTCACGCATGCTTTTTGATACACTGCATCAGAAAAACTAAAACAGGAATAAACTCTCCTCGCGTTTTACATTCCGATTTCTTCACTACGCGTTCCATAGAACATTCATTACAAAAATGGCTGCGTATCTGCGCCTCTCGTTGCAAATGTCGCCAAAAGACGATTGCCGACTGGCGCCCTGCCACGTAAAGGCCTCTATTCTCTTTCCCGCTCACCTCTGATGCTGTTCCTCTCCCGTGCCGTTCCTCCCAAGATAACTAGAGGTTTGCTGAAGTCAATTTAAATTTACCGCGTTCCACTGCTCCAAGTCGGGTGTCTCGATGCCAGCGCTGCCGTATGGCGGAGACGTGCGTGAATTGCGACACCCTACTACAACTTTTATAGAACAACGTTGCCCTACTCCACTGGCGTTCCCAGCGGAACGTGGATACCACCTTGTGGAACCTTTCCTTGCTATTGTCGTTTGATTCCTCAATGCCGCCCGGAGGTGGCGCTGACAACAGCAGGCGACGGTTTTCTGCCGTTGATGTAATATTTCATTTGCTACCGCAAAAACCATGTATTCATGTTTTTTTAATAAATTAACACTGCCAATACCACTTATGTATTCATTTGCTGCCTTATATTTACGTCATGTCTTGTTCTTGTTCAACAATGTTGGGAAGTATTAACACTGACACCGGACTTAGACGTTTAGATTTTGCTGAGAGTATATAAGACTATTGCGCAGCAATCGTTCAACTTTGGGCGGGGGGCTGGATCGAGGCACAGACAGACAGACAGAGACCAACATTTCTGCGTTTAAGTAGCCCAAGAAAGACTATCGTCTTCAAAAAGCCCCACTAAAGAAACGCACGTGCTGAGAAATCGCGCCCGCGCTTGGTTGGCCTTCAGCTTCAGTCGAAGCAATATCGAAGCATCATGGAAATTGACTCTGCAACAAGTAAATGCAGTGATTCGGATGGCAGTGTCGTAGGATACCGTTGGCATCGGCAGAAGACTCGGTGGCAAGCCTATCCAAAATGCTTTCGCGCTCTCATCTTATGACAATTTGCTGCTGCACCTGCTGAACGCTTTTGCGTCGCACTTTTAGTGAACCCGATTGTGTATTGCTTCGTACATATGACGAACTTCAGCAGGCGCACTGCAATGGCAATTCCCTTTCTAAGGTTCCAATCACCTGTCTACGCAGGCAATAGTTCCAAAAGACATTCTGCAGAAAACTACTTACATGACTCTCATCGGAAACCTTTGTCGGGTTAACTTTCATTTAGCCAACTTTGCCATCTTTACGGCTGGCAAGCCACCGCGAGGGCGCTGCTACAAAAGTGGCACAGTGTATGCAAAAGAACCGGATCCTCGGAACCAGTGTCCGTCAGCTAGTGCGGCATTCGCTGGAAAAGCATTTCTTTACGCGCGAAAATGACGGCGCTGCCACGTTCGAAGTGGCTAGGTTGGAGTTGTTTCGCACAAATTCACGCCCTTCCTGTCAAAGTTTGTACGTGCGCAAACGAGCTTCACGCAAAAAGAAAGCTCCTCAACGTTAAGAAAAACCTGATGAAGAATCTGAATGTTTGAATGAATCGAAAGGCTCAAATACATAAAATGCTGGTCTAGAGGACCAATATATTACCAGTGTGGTTCAGTTCTGTCCCTTGATTTTTAATCGGGTCTGGAAGGACCAGTACATTCTACATGCTGGCCGATAACATAGGTACTGACCGGAACGGTTGGTATTGATGGTACGACCGGTACATTGTATGCGAGCAGTCACTGGTAGCCGGGCCACGAAGCGAAGCTAACATTGTTTGGGTAATAGATTTATCACCACCTGACGGAGCACGCCATCGCTACCTAGCAAGGTTTTTGGCATGCTGGCTCCTATTGTCGGAGGATGATATGTCCAGGTCGCTATCTATAACACCATTCGTGTAACGTCAAAGGTTAGCTTAAGGCACGATGCGCCACTTTCATGTTAAGCGCAATATGCAATTTATATATGCCACTGAAAAGGTGTTTTGCGCTTAATGCGGCTCAAATTCACGATTTACCCATTCGGTATACCCAAATGAACCTTCATTATTTCATGTCGGTAGAACTAGCTAGAGCATGAGTCGTTTGGTGCTTCCTAGTTAGGTGCCAATGTCGAAAAATTTCGTGGTCTAATTTCCGGAAATACTTTGAAAGCGGAAGCCTCATATTTCTATGTTTCATGAAATGGGCAAGATGTAAACTATCTTTGTGGGCTACACAGAATTGTTCTGAATAAGCTGAAGCTCCGCGAGCAGGGGAGCGTACGAGCCGGGGATAGCGCGCCAAGAAAAGGCACAAGCCTTAGAAGATGAGCACTGGATCGCACGCCGGCAAAGGAAAACATCAGTGCGGTCGAGGGCTCTGAGAAACAGCGCAGAGCACGCCGGGAAACAAAAACCGCTGCGCCAGAGGAGGAAATGTAGAAAAGCATTATTGCGCTCCTTATGCAATTTCTATCGAGTCCTTCTGCATCTCCCTCCCTGCGAAGTTGCGAAGCACTTGGTTGCTGTTCGCATCAAGACCCGCTGCCCACTAAACAAACCTTGCTTCACCGCTGTTTGGGGGTTTGGGGCACAGGAACAATACCCTCCTCCTGGAAGCTTGCCTGGAGGGTAGCGGTGATCAAACATGGCGAAAACACTGAAGAAATCGGATCACACCGGCCTGTTTCGCCCAAATCGTACATGTGAAAGCTCATTGAAAAGATTTGTGTGCCAGACTGATGGGGTATTTGAAACTTACAAAAGGATTCCGTCGTGCATGGCTGCCTAGGCGCTAAAGTTAGTGCACCGGACCTTATTACTGACAGCAAACACCAGCCGACAAATACACTACCAACACTGGCACGGTTTTATTTTGCGTTTCCAAGCTGTGTCAGGTTATTACAAAATTTCATCACGACTTACTTGCAACAAATGTTACCCACAAGAAAATTGACCCGCTTCGGGCACCAGGCAAAGCATTTCACTACTCTATTGTGCGGGAAAAATATACTATGTTTGAATGTATACGTTAGGGCAAATAATGGTGCAGGATTAAGATTGTGATGGATTCACATTGGGGATAGCCTGGAAATCGGGAAGCAGGTATGGGTGCGTGAGTGATATGGGGAGTGTACGGTAGAATGTAAACATTTTAATGGCTCTAGACGTCGGCCTGAGGTAACGAAGGTTAGATTCAGGGACAAAAAACAGACGTGGGTGAAATGTCTGTCGGAACGACGGCATATAAATCGATAAGGTTTTCTTTAGACCAATTCGTTTTGGTTATTTGGAACTGCCTGTGCGGGTTCCACAGGGGTGAGGTGTATTGAATGATTCGAAGGATTATTGACTTGTGCATGAGTTTATGATTTGGACATCAGCGTGTTATGTGCATGCATAAAGCAAACCTAAACAATTTTATCGTGCATTCATGAGATAAGGTCAATTCACACTCTATACAGAATTGATACAAACTACGTGTGCCAGCATGTCAGTACCGTTTCCTGGAGCTGTACGTTTATGGTCTTTTGTTTGCGGAAAGTACAAGAGAAATGTTAGAATCAAAGGTAATGCTACGGCGGGAAAATCGTACTTTGAGGAAAACGCTAATCCCCTAGCAAGGCCAGGCACGTGCCGCAGTAATCCTTTTTCGAGACGAACGTCTCTTTTCCTTGGATCTTCACCTCAGAGTGTTCTGTGACAGACAGAACGATCGTATACCCACAGGCATTCATCACCACATCGTCCGAGCAAAGGTAAGTGTTTTCGAAACGTCATACTTGGTTTCATTAGTGCTGTTGGTCTGCAAATAACTATTACCTACTGTAACGACGCAAAAGAAAACGAGCTCTGAATTTACTACCTGAAGCATAAGTTTGTAACTGGCGTCTTTACAATCGTTCTCTTTATTAACACCAGGAAGGAAATATTCTGGCTTCGTCTGCGAAGGCGACGTGTAGTGAAAACGCGAGGTTTGTAGATGTGCTGTGCTGTGTTCCATCTAATTGGACCGACGTAATATACTACATTCACAAGCGCAAACCTTAAAGACGCACGGTAATGACCTAACTTCACGTTTTATTCTCATGCGAGCTTCGCAAAGCGGTTCGGAAGTAAGATTTTGTAAAAGCAGTTGAACGTCTGCTGGTAGCCTTGAGTGGTGGTTACCTGTGATGCCTGAGATAATAGTGAACGCCGTAGTCCTTTCCGAGAAGTTATATCATTGTCTTACGTGTGCGCACCATTGCTAACCAGGGCCCTCGGCGCAGATTCACAGAACTGTCTGCCGGTAGTCTTACAAAAAAAGGGCAGCAAGAGCGTATGTACGATGCAGCAAAGAGCAACGTCATTTGCAATTTCAGTTGCGCTCTATAGGCTTTGTGCGGTGCGTCCAAGCTTTTATGACTTTCGTGCAACAACGAAAAAATATTTTCATTTTTTTCTATCAGTGTAGAGCTACAGAGTTAGATTTAATGATATCTCTACTCCTTATCTCGACTCTGCCATATAAATATTCCCTTGATTTTTTTCGCCTATTTTGTTTGATAGTGTAGAATCCAGATCCAGAGGTAAGGGTTCGCAAGCTCCGTGAAGGTGTTCATTACGCGCTGTTTGCCCATTAACTTCCCCCTGCTGTGTTGGATAAAATATAATACATTTGAATTTAAAATATCATACAGTTGAATTGAAAAAAGTAATGCCTTTCTACGCCGACTACAATGATTGTCGCAAAACATGTTGGGATCTTTGTGGATGACGCCTAACCAGTGTTTCCATAATAAAAATAGCAGCAGTCTGGAAGGGAATCCTGATTTCAGTCCACTGTGCGCTGAGCTATTGCCGGTCTTTCCTCCCTGCCTTTGCCAAGTGCACCCTGTCTTGACAGGTTACCTTAAAGGGGTCATGAAGACAAGATACAAATTTGTTTTATTCCAAAGATTAGTTTTTTATACTGCCCCCAGCACTTGCCTGGCCGCAAACGGTGTTCTATTCACTGAGAAACTAAACAAGCTAAGCCATACTTCTGATTCTCCCGCTGAATCATGTGTTTCTGGACGTCTGCGATGACGTATCTAGCGCAGGTGCTTGAGTGAACGTATCTCGCTGACTACGACTGCAGCGAACGGAGAAACGCCTTGTTTACGTTTCAGTCATCCTAGATGGCGATACGATACTGGTCAGGACCGCTGTAGGCTCTCGCTGCTTTTTTGGCGGGCTTTTACCGGGCTGCTTTTTGTTTCGCTTAATAGTAATCGTTTGCGTGAAAGGTTAGGTACGCTCGGCATACAAAGTCACAGAACACAATGCCGCTTATGCCAGCTGGCCAGTGCAAGCTCAACGTGCAGTACGCCTCTGCAGCTCTAACTTTATCTGTGACTCTTGAACTTCCATCATTTACACCACCATTTTCGCTGCTATAAAAAGAATATGCATTTATTTAAGCACACGTAGCTCGCTCTGCAAGCTTATAAACCCCGCGTAACTTGTGTTTGCTGTGTTCAGCCTCGCCGAATCGCACAGCTGTCCATAATACGTCAGTGGTTGTAGTTCCGAAAATGAGGTAGTGGATCGCATGGTCATTTTTTTCACTAATTATGTAATTATATAGCTTATTTGAGTAACGTTTGCATTAAAGTGGTGTCAGTGTTATTTTAACGACGCAATCTTTCGAATGAATGAAACTCTCATTTAGTCTTCATGGCACATTTAAACAGCTACTATTTTTTCATTTCACTATTTCTCCCTATCCTCCATAGGGAGAGCAGTAAAATACCTATAAGGAAGGGTGTCAGACAAGCAGACACAATCTCTCCAATGTTATTCACAGCATGCTTACAAGAAGTATTCAGAACGTTGGATTGGGAACAGGTGGGAGTAAGGGTTAATGGAGAATACCTCAGTAACCTCAGATTTGCGGATGACGTTGCCTTGCTAAGTAACTCGGGGGACGAATTGCAAAGCATGCTTTCCGCACTGGGCGAACAGAGTAGAACCGTGGGCCTGAAAATTAATATGCAGAAAACTAAAGTAATGATCAATAACCTCGGGACAGCACAGCAGTTTGAGATAGGTGGCGAGGCAGTGGAAGTGGTAAGCGAATATATCTACTTAGGCCAAGTTGTGACCCCAGATCCCAACCATGAGGCAGAGATAATTAGAAGGATCAGAATGGGGTAGAGTGCATTCGTCAGAATTCTCAGATAATGAATGGCAGCCTACCATTGTCTCTGAAGAAGAAACTGTACAACAGCTACATCTTACCGGTACTCACCTACGGGGCAGAAACTTGGAGGTTCACTAAGAGAGTTCAACTTAAATTGAGGACGACTCATCGAGCAATGGAACGGAAGATGATAGGTGTAACGTTAAGGGACAAGAAGAGAGCGGAGTGGGTCAGGGAACAAACGCGTACGTGTTAAGGACATATGAGTAGAAATTAAGAGCAAAAAATGGACGTGGGCAGGGCATGTAATGCGAAGGCATTAAGGGTAACACAGTGGATCCCTAGAGAAGGAAAGCGTTGCAGGGGGCGGCAGAAAGTTAGATGGGCAGATGAGATCAAGAAGTTTGCGGGGATAAATTGGTCACAGTTGGCACAGGACCGAGATAATTGGAGAATAATGGGAGAGGCCTTTTCCCTGCAGTGGGCGTAGATAGGCTGGTGATGATGATGATGATGATTTTTTCATTTAACCCGTAGATTCAGAATGCAGCGCAGGAAACATTTTTACTGTACATTGCCCTTATCCCTGTCCGTTTTTAAAATCCAACACATATTCGTCTGCCATCTCCAATCGACGTTTCGATCTACCACGCAAGCACAGGTTTAGACACCAAGCATCTGCATTTCGCCAATCCAACTGCTTTAAAGACATTTCTGCAGTTCTTTCGAAATATCTCAAACATTGCAATCCTTCCTGCTCAAAAAAGCTTGTTAGATGATTTATTTTATTTTCTGTCCAGCTCGTACTTGGTGGGAAACCTTGTTCGTTAACTTTTCTCAAGGAAGATTTTATTCATTTATTGCCATTTTCGAGTTTCTGAGGAACTACAACCGCCAGTGGAGACGCCGCTTCTTCTAGTTGCGCAAACGTGTTACAAATGTCTTTTATCAATATGAGCTACTTCTTATTCCGTTAGTATGCATGCTGTGGCTTTGAGAACATCGGGCGAAGAGGTTTTCGGTGCGTTGTTGGATCAAAGGTTCGCGTTATATCGCCAAAAAGAACCTTCACCTCCCAAAGATTTCGCTCAGAACGGCTTTGGTAACTCGGTGATCAAACAGGGGATGCGGTGACGCAGAAAGGACATCTTTAGCTCGTGCAGCCACTGTCTCCGACAGCTATTTGTAGATCTTGCTCACGCGCTGCCCGGGTAGAACATGCGCATTTCATGGGGTAAATGACACATTGCACTATGTAAGGGCACGTCTAAACATATATCTACGCAGTTGTTTGTTTTCTTTACGTACTTTAAGTGAACCGGGTCGGATGCTCTCTTTGTGAAAAAGTACACCTTCTGGGTAGCCATCTTGTCAAGAACCGCGTTCAAATTTTCTAGGCAGCGACTATATTTTTAAATGTTTTGCTTCAGACAATTTTCTTATCACAGGTGTTTTGAATCAATAGAAGTATTGTACTTCAGAAAATATTCTTTCAATTTGTTCAGTTTATTTAATTTCAGCTCTTGTTTTCGCACGTTTTAGTGTAGTTGAATATTTTTGGACGCTACTGCAGTTTAATATTTTTGTACAATTCGCAGGTTTTTTTAGTGGAAGGTCGTTTTTGGTTCAGAATTCCTAGATTGGGTGGTTTTGACTTTCAGGTCGACTCAACTGTTCATAGCCAGTCCATCGACGGCCAGCTTCTCGGCAAGCCTTAAACGCCGGATTCTTCAAACTGGGTTTTCGCTATTTAAGAGTTATTTGGCCTGTTCTTATTTGACATGGGATGCTTTGTATCTCATTTACGTTGGTAATCATTGTCAGACACACCTCAAGCAGGCGCGTGCCCGTACAGTGTATGGATTGACGACTACGTCCTTCGGTAGGGGTCGCAGTGCATCGGTTGAAAGCATTGTAACGCCATATGCTTTGTTGGGCCAGTAATAGTATACCGCCAGTAGTAGTAGAGAGGGTGAAGGTAAGGCGTTCTCGACACGTCGATCCTCCGAGGGACAGGACGTGTCATTGCAGGTGCGAAGTTGGGTGGGCTAGAATGGCTTGCTGTACGGTTGGGTTTCTTGACGACAGCATACTTCAGGACGAAGTAGACGAATGGCAGCAGCGGGGGAAATGGCCTCCAGTTCTGAAAGTGGCCTTAGCCGCGTAAGCCCGCCTGCTGCCGCTGGAACTTTCTTTCAGATTTGGTTGCTTACAAAGTAAAGCTGCGATTCAGTCACTGCGGGAACCGCCTCTTAAGCTGCTTCGTTATTGCTGCAATATTGTTCTATCGGAGGATTCCATGCTATATTCTATAATACATATTTGATATTCTTTATTCTAATAATCCATGCCCGAACCAGTTAGCCTGTTCCGGATGTTTTCGGTAACAACCATGTTAATGGGCGGTTGTAGTATCTCTCAAGCATATTAATGGCATTTCCTGCCTAGGTGTGTCACCGAAAAGCTCGGCAACTGCATCCCGAAGATTCCTAACTAATCTTGCAAAGTGCGACTGTATCCGAAAACAAGCACGAAAACCATAGAGCCTTTCTTTTCGGCATGCGATAGTGGGTGTTGAAACAGCCCCTTTTTTAATCGACAGACACGAGATTATTCATTATAATTTGCACGAATATACTGGCCCGTTTTTTTTTCGTGGCTATACTAAGAACTGTCGCAGATGTCATCTAAAAATCACGCCTTTTTGGTGGGATGTCTCATTGCCCTCAAAAGCCAGTTCTAATAACTGTGCGGGGTAAAAATGACTGCGTTTTAAAGGTTCGACGCTCTTTAAGGGCCTTTACCCGATATTTCTTCTTTGAATTTCTTTCCCTAGTAATCAGCGAAAAGATTTGGGCTCACAGTGGCACTGCCGAGACACGAAAAGGTGTCACTCGCAGCGTTAATTCCCGTTGCTTCTTCCCGCAGAGCTTGAGAATTAGCTGAAAGACCTTTATCTTCGGCTACCTCTTTTTGTCTGTTTTGTGTGCTTACCGTGGAATAATTAAGGGTATGTAAAACAAATCATCAGTACCTGCACCAAATATGAAGTTAGGGATGATGAAAGGTTCGCTAGTAACTAGGCGTTTGTCGCGCGTCCTGACCAGCAGAGAAGATGGAAATGGGGAAGCGAGAGGAGCTTGGCAAAGGATATTTATCGTAAAGCAAACCTCGAACAAACCAAAGCACAGCAAACAAAACAATTCACACACGAACAAAAGTTAATGAAAAAAAGTAGAATTACGTCCCCGAGGAAAATTGAGTAGTCTCCTACTATATCTCCAAGGTCTCCCAAAGAGTCCGTAAAGAGGCCTACCAAGTGACCGACGCTGATGTGGAAACGTTTCGTGGCTTTGAAGATGTCATGACGAGGTAGATGTCCTGAAGACGTAGCGTTGTCGTCGTGGTCTTGTGGCTTGATTCTCGGCGTCGCCGTTGTGGGGGCCCGTCGTGTCGTAGGACGATGGTTCGATGTCGCTGACCGAGGACACGCACCCGTCGCCGATGGAGCCACCAAGGCGTGGGTTGGCGGAGCGTCGGGAGACCAGAGCCGAAGCGTCGTGGGCCCGCTCCCGTCCAGGCTTGTGTGGCGACGTCGGTGCCTTGGGCCGCGGCACCCCAGGCTTCGCTCTTCGGAAGCCCGATGTCGTTGTTGTTGTTGTTGTGGTTGTTCCTCTTCTAGTGGCACATACCCACGTGGGGGATTGGCCAAGAAACGGATGTCTTCCTCCGCCTCGATCCCTCTTCTTCCTTTTTCCTTCTTCCACCTTGTTCTCTTGGGTGTCATTGCGGGGGGTTGACCTTGACTCATGACAGCCTTATTGAGTTGAGCTGGGTACTAAACAATGATGACGAAATACGAACCGACAATATGCCCTGCAACAAGAGTTCTACCTCTTGAATTTATTCTCAGCCTAGTTACGCGTGCTAGAGGGTTAAGGCCTTTCCCTATATAAAAGTCGTACCAGCCTTATACTCCAGCAGGATGGTCACATACTGTTGTTGTTAGGGAGATGTATCCTACGTTCAGGAGTGCTGTAGTGCCACTTCGGCAACTTGAAAAGAAGAGGCTTCGCTTTCTGTTTAACCCATGGTCCGTGACTCTAGCTTCTAAATTCCTTTAAGGCAGTTGACAAACTGGAAACCCTGTTATGCTCCCTGCACCAAGCCTGCTAGAACCGAGGCCCTCGATATGCATATTCATCCATATTCTCATTATTTCGTCAACCAGTTTACGCCTATTGCAGGACAAACGCATTTTCGACATAAAAGGGTTCAGCCGAATACTACACAAGGATTGCCAAATCATGTTTTGCTCAGAGTGCTGTGTTTGTGCCTAGCTTTATCTCCAATATTCTCGCACAATCTTATATCATAACATCGCGATTTTATCCACCTGTGTGTTTTCCCTTCATCTTCCTTCCACGATAAATGGAACAGCACCGGACCCAATCTACAATGACCCGGCACTGCAGCATCACAATTGCAATAGCCATGCTCGTCGGCGGAGGAGTGCTGGTATCGACAGATCTGCCAGAGAGGAAGCCGTACCTGTCGCCTTTTCAGGACGCGTGGAAGGTATATTTGTTCATAGGACTAACCGCTTGTTATTGAAGATTTCGAGAGAAAACCAGAAAGAAAGAGAAAACACAACTGCCAACACTAGGAAGACTAGCGCAGCGAAAGGGGGCATATTACCCTTCACCTTACCTTGGCTTCATTTCCCCCTCCGACTCAAGCCGAACCAGCCGTCATTTAGAGTGTTTACGTGGAGATGTTTTACAACATGGCGGGTGGAAATGCTTAGGGGAGGCGCCGAAAGGCATGCCCGCGGAGTGCCGACGTTAGGACACGACCCAGGCGGTATTTCATTGTAGGTGGGAGTAGACGGGAGAGCTGAAGTGAGAAGCGAGAAAGGGCGGGAGACCTGGCGAGCGTGAGCATATAGAACAAAAACTAACCCCGCCAAAATAAAACTTCCTGCTTTTGGGAAGCGGTTTTCGATTTGTTTTTCTTTTGGTGGGATGAGTATTGTTTGTATTATTTTGTTTTTAGTTTTATTTTTGGCTCTCAGAAACGCCTTAGGATAATTACCTTCATTTAGACCGCTATGACTTCTAAATGTAGTAACTTGAGCAATTACGGAGTTTTGTGCACAGGGGCGGCTGCAACACGCTTCTTGTTTTCCACAAATTTTGTTTGTAATAAAGTGAAATTCTCCATCATTTTTATACTTGATTTTCGTCGTGCTAGGCCCCAAAAATGTTTTTTTTTATTTACGATGCTGAAAAATTATGAGCGCTAACCTTGCCAATTATGAATTTCAGTGCGGATACAAGGCTGAGTCTTCATGTTCCTATACGGCTCTACTCTACAGCAGTACTCAACACGGGTGGACCTGTAGAGTACTCGGCCATAAACTCCTTAAAGAATCAGAAGCGCTTAAGTTCAATAGGACATCGAAAGTCAAGCATGCCTTTGGTTGCAAGTTTTTTTTTGTATTTAACATTTACGACCTCATCTGTTTAGACGCGGTGTGGCAGAACAAAAAATGATGACCACTTCTATGATATGCCGAAAGCAGGAACAAAAAACCAAAGCAGGCGTGCCGTTGCTGCTTGCGATGCGTACTGTATTTGCATACGACATATATGATTTGTGATTAAGTTACATGACCGCTTGAAATGACCGATTTCAAGATATGGGAACGATCGGCCAGTGCATATACCCGCACTAAAATGTTTTGCTTACTTTGAAGCGACAAATCTACACCTGCCCTACATAATACTGACCTTGGAGAATTTACATTACAGTATGGTCGTCTGCCAACCACGGTAGATGTAGGCGAAATCACTTCTGGGTTATTGTTTGTGAAATAATTTTTAGGTGCACAGCGCAAAATTTTATCGGTTAAAAGCATCAGCATTCCTTTTTTTTTTCTAAAGTACACTTACGTAAGGCACACACATCCGTCTTTGCTTCCTGAGCGTTCATTCGAAATGTCTTTACCTAGACGTTTGCAAAAGTAGGAAAATATTTTGAATTCTTTTGCTTTTATTCTTACCAAAATGCGGGTAGACAGCTATGGAGAATTTTGCCATTTCGGTACAGATATCTTCGTTTGGCCAACTAGTCCCAGTTTTTGCTTCTGAGAGAGAATTCGCTGTTATCTTTGCTTTTTTGCACCCGCTTGGATCTTACTTGAATGGTACAACATCACTTGCCTTATCATCATCCTCTGTTATTGCAGGGACTAGATTGACAACCAAATCATTTACAAAGAGCTAGTTGTCAACTACAAATATAAACTAACATTCTGCAAGGAAACAAAGGCTGCAATCGATGCGTGTGCTTCGCTAAAACCGTAATATTCTGTTTTTATTTATATTGCGCACCGTATAATACTATAAATGGTTGTAACGCCCTCTTTTTAAGTTCCCCTTCCGCGCCGTCGACGTGGGTTGTGGCCAATAATTTCGGCCGCAGCACACCCTCCCTGCCGTTTAGCAGGACTGCTGCAGATTCTTGCTCTTTCTGAGCGGCAACTTAGTGCGGGCCCTAACGCACAGCGAAACGTTTTTAGGTATTATTGGCTTATGAAAAACTTCTAGTGTTGAGTTCTGCTGAACTGCAATGCCTTCTTTCTTTCTTGTTACAGACTTTCCGCCAAAATTCTACTTTCGTCATCTACCAGCGGACTTTTGAACACGACCCAGTCTACGATTTGACAGGCCGGTGTGTGCACGGAGCCGTGATTGGTTGGGACGAGGAAAGAAAAGTGGCAAATACAATTATGCGGTTCTGGTCCAAGAATAACCAAAAATTGTGAGTGCGACAAGTGAACGTAACGGCCCGATTTTCTTTTGTGCGCAAAGATACAAGCGCTAACGTATGAAATCCGAGTTAAAGCGCAGGAGCAATGGACTTATGGGTATGTGTGTGGCTGTGTAACACTGTGATGGTAAAATCCAGAGGGTAACCGTTGGCCAATACAGCTCTGTGGTCACGTGCCATCACTCCCTCAGTTGGTCCTTGAAGAAAAAATACAACTTTGTTCAATTTTGTAACAATTAGCCTTTGGTAACTCACTCACGTCCATTCCAGCCACGAAAGTTGTTCTTTTAACTCAGAAAAGCCAGCAATATTGAAACTTTTCAAGTTTCGTGCAACAGAAGTGTGTTATGGCATCGGACACTTCATGTGGGCCAGCATTAAAACATAGTTATCGGCGTGTTATTGCACCTCAGTGCTCAAGTGAGGCGATAGAGCGGAATTAGAGGCCCCACTACAACCACCCAGTCGAGGTTTTTGGTGGTGGCTTGGGTGAGTGGCCGCCAATCGCAAAAAGAAAATTCTGTGACGTCATAGCGAAATTGCGGGAAATCGTCTGTGCAGTCTCCAATGCTGCATCTGTTTTCATTAATATCTCCTTTATTTCTCTGGAGTTCGCGATAAAATTGGTATCAGTTCTTCAAGACCAACCAGCCTTCTTAATGACCCGATCTTGTATGTTGCCTTCAGGGCCTCTTTAAACAAGGATTGTTTCAGTTAGATCTTTTCTGATTATTAAAAATACCGGGAGTCCTAAAAGTCATTGTGGGGAACCATACGTACTCACTGCATTCCTAAATTCACAGCGCAAAAACCAATTCCTTTGGACCATAGCGTCTCCGAGAACCTTCGTGATGATAATAAATGGCTCGCACTTTTGTGACCCGAACGAAACAACAAAACCTGATGGTGTGAGCCGTGCACAGCTACTGCGCTAAAACCAACCTGCTAAAGTGGGAGAACGTCAAGCTATCAGAGCTGAGCCCCGAATCTTAAGAATCTGCAGTGGTGTGGTCTGGTAAATGCACATGTCCAAGTACCGTTCACAAATTCCGCGAACATGAATAAAATAATTCCCGCTATTTGTTCGTTCCCAGCAAGTACGTTTTGGCATTCATGGCCACTATTTGTTCCTAAATAAAACTTTTGTCATGAATTCCACCTTCTTCCCAAACGACAAAGCACCCATTCATAATTTTCTGCATAAATACAGAAACTCCGCAGGAAAAACGTGACCTGCAGCTAGTAATTTAATAGTTCCCGTGAGGTTTGTGTTCGAAAACGCAAAGCCGTTAAGGTGTGCCTGCTATTTTCTTTATCACAAGTGTCACCGCCCTATCGTTACTGCTGAAGAAATCCTCTACGCTGCCGGCTATTTTTGTAGATTGAGAGCCCTACCCGAGCTCTTTCTTTACTCAACGACCATAGTAGTTCTTTAGCCAGCGATTCAACGGTTTTTATCCCTCACCTATTTTTGGTATTTTTTATTAGTTATGCTATTTAATGCTTGAGAGCTGCAGCTACGCTTCATTCGCTCACGACAGTTCTAGTTTTACATTCTGCCAGGTTCAACTTCCAGCTGGCGGTTTGTCTCGAAGCAGCGATTCATATCAACCCTAGCGGTATCATTGCTCTGTCCAATGCCTTGTTCAGCTGCTAGTGAGTACACGGTCATGAGTTTAGTCGTCGGTTGAGAGGATGTTCTGTAAACAAAGCAGCCCGTTCCCGGTGAGCCCTATCTCAATAGCACTTAGGGCGTTTTGATAATTACTTTTAATCCATTGTTTATGCCGTACCATGCATGAAAATATATCCAAAAGATGAATTATATTTTTTGCAGAACGCCAGATTATGTTAGCTAAATTTGAACATTGACATTGGTTCTGGCGCATTAAAAATATCGACCTCATGTGCAAATTTCCTGGTGTCATCCGAATTTTTTACATTACATGACAAGCAATTTTATCTTCTTCGTTACTCACCAGCATCAGGCGGAAGAAGAAGAATCTTCCACTGAATGTCGCCATAAAAATTTCACAGAATATGAATGTACCTAATTATACACGTTACATGCATCGAACAATAGGAAATACCTAACCGCGGTAGTGGCAAACCTCTCCACATTGGAGTCGAAATGCTTCCGAACAGAACGTTACTTCTCAGTTAAATTCATAGAAAGACAGCTTGGTACAGCAGCCGAATAATTTATTAAATGGGATGGCGCGAGGAATTATGGGAAGAGAAGGTTGGGAGGGGTGAAGTGTGGCTCATTATGAAAGCATCGTAGGCGAAACTGCGAAACTCTATACTGAGCTGAGTGATTTTTTGGTGTCAGTTCTTGCCCGTATCCAGTGGTCGTAGGACACTACCGACACGGGCGGATGCTTGCCACGGATAGACTTGAGACCCTTACACTCCCTTACAAACGAACGAGGTGGCGCATGTCAGGAGTCGCTTCATTGGCGCATCCGTCGCACCGCGTTGGAGATGGGGGGTGTCGGCGTTGCTTCGTTTCCATCCCCACCGCCAGAAGGCAATTATGTCATCGGTCGTGACCTAGTGAGACGGCGCTTTATTGACGAAAACTTCGGCTCTCAAAGATAGCGCTCGGAGTAACTTGTCGTCGGTTTTGTGTATGGTAGCTAGAAGGTTGTATCGGAGACGTTTCATTTTCCGCCTTTCGGTTGAGCCCGTGGGTGGGGTGAGGGAATTAAGTTGTGCCTGCCTCGCCAGCCCGTGTGCCCGCTGGTTACCGGGGTTACCTGCGTGACCTACCACCCACTTGATCTAGAAATGGCGGAATGTAGTTGTTTTCGCTTTTCTCACCCCTACACTGCAGAAAACGCAACATTTTGAAGTAATTGTTACTTTATACCTGATTAACCAAAAATAGCAATCGAACCCGTCAAAATAAGTGTTTTAAACGACGTCATCATGAAATCTAGTTCGCCAGAGCAATTTGTTACAGGCTTCTGAAGTGACCTAGTTTAAAACTGACACTATTTTTGACATCGCCATTGTGACTCTTGTATGGGCTATAAAATATATACGCCCTTCTGCAGTTGTAGAAGCGCACACCAAGATTTACCTTATACAAGACTGCTGCTCCTAATGCTTCCTTATTTTTAGTTTTTTCGGCAGCTCGCTTCCGCGCCACACTCGTCTTATAAATAAGACACCACACTCGTTTTTATAAATAAAAACGACTTTCCACTAAGAAACGCTAGAGGACTACAAATTCGATTATTTACGATCTGCGTATTTGCAATGTGAAACATTGGATCTTTCGTAAAACATGCTTCCCGCTTTAGCATTTGCTTTCCCTAACTTCTTGCTTATTTTTTGTTTCTCACGATCATCTTCTTGGTCTCCGGTAATAAAGAGGTTAATATTTTTACATACTCTACCCTGGAAAAGCTGAATTACTACATCAGTTAGTGAGCCTCATTTCTTGCGGTGAGCTCATTTCTTGCGAAAATTATTGTTCGACGGTGGCCTTTTTTACAGCGCGAACCGAAGCGTGCCCATGACCCTGCACACTACAGACGGATACACAGTGCCCAACGGCTTGTTTGCAAATCTGGATGACGGTAAGGTAGTCAAGGCGACAGCCCCTTTGCGGCCATCTCTGGCACCCCGCTCCAACGCACCTCACCCGCATGTCGATCATTGTTTTAGGACTAGTTTGCCCCTTTGGATTTCACGCTAGAGAACAGACGTAAATAGTGAAACTTTTCTTTCTGTAATTATTATTGTAAAACTTGATTTGATGGCGCAAGGGGACTGTGGCCGAAAAACTCCATGTCAGGTGCCGTAATACGAACCAGCGCGATAAGACGGCAGAAAAAGCTACCGTTAACAGTTGTGTATAAACACAAATCTTAAGAACTCTGGGCGAAGTGCAGCGAGCCTGTCATATCGAAAAAAAAATTGTTATAGAATAGGTGTTGCATCAATAGTATTTCCAGAAAGGTTTAGAAAAAGCCGTAATAACAAAGTTCGCAGTCACCCAGACCTCTATGGAAGTAAATCTGCGGCCATCGTCCAGGCGCTACCAAATTTTCTAGCACACATTATAGCGGCGTAGAAACTTTAAAGCTCTTTAGCTGGCTTATTTGCTGGTGTTCACTGAAAGAGAAACATAAAGTGTAGACGCGTGTTCGAAACAGTTTACAAATCGTGCGCCAGTAGGATAAGCCAAAAAAATCTGGCGACTCACTGTACGTGGCTAGGGACAAAGCCGACACTCACTGTTTTCCCCAAAGACAATTTTTTTGCCAAGACCGGGCCCTGTTTTTTATTTGGCTAGTACAACTTTGAAACGTTTTTTGTTTTGCCTACTTACCCTTACCACACAATAAGAAATACCTATTTATGTCGATTTTAAGCTAAAAACCTTATATGTCTCATCAAATGCTAAAGTTCATCATTTTCGACGTCGACATAAGTGGTACCAAAATTTCCACAGCATCAAAGAGAAAATAAACAACTTTTGGGTAATTGTGGGATTTGGTTTCCACACTGGTCACAAGCGCGTGGGCCGGGAGCATTACTACTACAAACTACTCTCTCTCGGCACCCTGATAGAGGGTGTACCAAATCAACCTGATTGTGTACCACGTGGCAGGTGGACGTAGCGGCACGTGAGTAATCCGAGCCGCAGAGAGCTTTGATTCTGGAGGTGGTGCCGCACGAATTGTGGCCATTCTGCCTGGTAAAGTAATTGGCGCAAGAACGGAGAAACGAAGACGAAGGAAGAGATGCAAGCATGATGTAGCTGTAAAACATTCTTTGACAATCGCTAAACCTTCACAACACATAAGCAGACTTGAGTACCGGAGAAATTTTGGGTCACTCCTCGTTCTTTTCAGCCTTCTAATGCACAAGAGCATTGTTTAGCCTTGTCTATAATGCATATTAATTATGCCATGCAATTTTTTTGGTATGTTCATGCGACACTGTCGCGAAAAGCGCGTGCGTCGCGACTATAAAGGCAATTTTCCTCGCCAGTGGTTGCGTAGCCAATTGAATGGTGCTTTCCCGTGATCCCATGAATTCGGAAGCGGATTGGATTTTATGTTCTCTGAAGTGCGAAATTGGTGTGTACGCATAACCTTCGTTAAATTCTCAGCCGCTTCCAGCGAAACTACATTGCAGTGTTTGCATAACAAGCCGGGCGTACAGTATTTTTTCTTTGCAGATATGATATTTTCTATTGAATACACATTTATTGTGTCCGAGTACGAAAACTGCGACATGCTGCGGGTGCCCCATCGCTCCAATGGTGAGTTCCGGGTCGCTGAACAAGCTGGGCGTCCCTGCTACAGGGGCTGCACTGTGTAATAATTATTTATTTATTTATCATAGTACCCACAGCGCCTTTTCAAGGCATTACAGGGGGGGGGGGGGGGGAAGTAGAAATTCGTACAAAAATTCAGGCAAAACCGAAATATCACCTAAAAGACAATGACAAGCCAAAAACCAGCATGTTCAACGAAGGTACACTACAAAGAACACGAAAATACATCATTACACATAATTGTCGCTACATTTTTGGGTAACTTGTTTCATTCGCAATTAGGTTTGTGGAAATAGCATGCTTAAACAATTTGGTTCTACAATGTATTTCTTTTATTTTACAGGAGTAGTCTGTCCTCAGTGAAACGTAGTCTGGACTCATAAATAGCAACTTCTTTCTATCCCTGTGTATTGAGATATATTGGGAAACATTTTTAGTCTGGGTACTCTCCTACGATGATGAAGCGAATCCCAACCTAGACTACGCTTAGCAGCAGACACACTGAAGTTCCTTGAGTAATCTCGAACAACAAAGCTAGTAGCCAAGTTTTGAACACTTTCTAGTTCCTTGATATAAGATTTGATACGTGGATCCCGTACCATACAAGCAAAGTTTCGCAGCTGACTCCGAGTTTCTGCACAAGTTTGGCATATCATTCTGGTATGCTGCTAGGCGAGCTATTTACTTTGTATTATCCATCATACGCACTACACAAGAGCTCCCATGCACCACTGCACGTTCAGTCACGTAACCTGGTTTCAAGCAGCTGTGGCAAGCCTATCGTGAAGCTGGTTCTTTGTGTTCAAACAGACAAGAGTGCCTCTGAGGTATCGAAATACATATTTCCAGCTAGGAAATTTGGGAGAAACGTTGACATCAGCCTTAAATATGATCTGTTCTTTCGCGGAGCGTTGTGTTAACTTTTCATGAACTAACCACTGAGGAGTTCACAAGCAATCAAGTTAGGCGATTAGGTTATCGCGGTTTCTGTTTACCCTATTCCCGATTGCTGCACTTCGCTGAGGGAATCTAAAATTTCTGGATACTAAGGAGGGGCGGGGATTAGAAGCAAAATCATCTGTAAGAGGTTTTTTTCAATTCATGACTCGAAATTCGTCACTGCCTTTTCATGTCATACTTGTGTGAAAGCACCAACCGTTACTATTTTACTGCCGTATTACAAGAGCCAATTGATTATTAAGAGCGTTAGCAGTTTTTAGGCCTAAGGACGGGAAGCTGGAAAGGTGATGATGAATCAAGCAAATTTGCTTCCATCGTTACTCTGGTTGAAAATGCGGAGAGAATTATAACTTTTCATAGTTTGAATTAAAAAAACTCGATATGTACGTTTAAATTTATATGACATTACTGTTCATTTGCTTCAAATACAGGCTGTGAAATGTGGGTCCTGATT
The DNA here is from genome assembly GCA_013339765.2 of Haemaphysalis longicornis. Classification (NCBI taxonomy): domain Eukaryota; kingdom Metazoa; phylum Arthropoda; class Arachnida; order Ixodida; family Ixodidae; genus Haemaphysalis; species Haemaphysalis longicornis. Next base: position 154,702,219 of record CM023450.1, on the reverse strand, counting down.
GATCGAATGCACGAGGTCAGCAGCCTTTGCCACTTCATATACGATTTGCTCTGCGGCATGAAGAAGTATCGCAAGTATGAAGAAGAATTCTGCAACGAGAAGATGAGGATATCACAATAAACAAAATTTTCCCAAAAACATATTGGTAAGGCCGAGTAAGAATTTTGTTCTATATAGAGTCATTTCTACGTAGCACGTGCGCAACAAGTGGCCCTGCTCGAAAATAGTCTATCATAAATCAACACAAAGCGAATAATAGGGAAATTCAGCAACTATGCAGGGGACGACCTTCCGGTTTAGTTAAACAGACAGAAGATCTGTTAACTATACTGCTCCAGATCTGGGTGTTGATACCGTAGCCTCTTCCTTGCTCACAGGCACGTTTTCTTATAATCAAAGTTTAGGTTTCAGCGAATAGTAAAAAAATGCGTCGTTTTCAGTAGATGGCCCAGAACTAAAACCATTAAGCGGCACAGGCGCCATGTTCCCGCTTCAGACGCCAATTTCCCAAAGCCAGCTGCTGCGGGTTCTACCGCGTACTAACGTGGTCCACTTTGTTAGGGATCTGAAAGCTAGCAGACGAAACGATCGAGCCAGCTACCAGGTACGGAGAACTTTCAGCGGCAAGTTCCGCAATCTGTGAGGTGCAAGAGCCAGGTCCCCGACGAAGGGAGAGGAACCTCCGGCTCTGCTGTTTCTCCAACCTTACACTACAAGAGCAAGTTGCACCAATTTTTGTAACGTAAGATATATAATGCGCTGCTATTGTAGATGACCTGTCAATTTATCTTTGAGGGGTAGTTTTCCGTGTAATAAAACAAGTAATAACACCGTTGGTGGAGCATTGGGCTGCTACAGTGCAGACACGGGTTCAAATCCCGTTGGTTTACGCCGACGTTTTTTATTGATTTACTGTTTGCTGTGCCGGCCATTTTCTTGACCGAACAACCACAACGATAACAAATACTAGTACAACAAGAACAGCCGCGCTATTTCGCCGAATGGGGCAATATAGTTTACGACTTCAGAAGCATGTGCATGTTTCACGCTATCGGCATGCCTCGGCGCTAACTGAAGCCAGCAACAAATAACCAGTGTTGCCTTGTAATGTAGTTTTGTTTATGAATTTGCAATCAAGGTCTCGGAGAGAAGAGAGCTGCATGAAGAAAACTTGTCGCGATGAAGCATCTACGAGAACGTTGGAAGCGCGACGATCCTCTGCTATTGTGCATCGCCAAGCCACCTTTGAGAAACGAATTTTGATGTCACGTGGGAGCATTGAGGCCCTAACGCTGAATATTCGCTTCGGGGAGCTATGGAGCGTGGCGAAATCAGTTGGCACAGCTCCGAGAATGAAATCTACGGCAACCCTATCACCGCAGTATAAGGTACGATGCGCTTGCCTAGAGTGCGTCAAATTCA